>JACXGJ010010159.1:0-22643 GCA_016801105.1 Esox niger | reverse complement strand
TGGATGGTTGAGGGATGGTTGATGGATGGTTGATGGATGGTTGAGGGATGATTGGTGGATGGTTGAGGGATGGTTGATGGATGGTTGATGGATGGTTGAGGGATGGTTGATGGATGGTTGAGGGATGGTTGATGGATGGTTGAGGGATGGTTGTTGGATAGATGAGAGGTATGGCAAGAGACACATTTTTGCTGATGTAATCTACACTGTTAGTAAAAAGCAGTTCCAAAAGAGTTCCTCAACTTTTTTCAGAGGAGAACCCAGTGTGGTTCCCAGGAAGAACATGTGAAGTACCTTTTTAGGCTCCGGATAGCAAATGTTTCAGTGTACAAATAGAATAAAAAATAGATGAGGGGAATCACAGAGAAAATGGAGAGCTGGAACCAAAAAAGACATGAAGTACAAAATACACAACAAAATTTCATTTATTAATCTACAGTACAGAGTGGTTTAACCCTTCATGGGTTCACACACACACACACACACACACACACACACACACACACACACACACACACACACACATCAATGTGATCTCAAAGCTCAGGATAATATTCAATGTTTTTCCAGGGGATATGAACGTATTTTGTAGGTAAAAACTAAAAGCGATTAGGGTCAAGAACATAATTTATGGTTGGGTATTAAGACTGAATTGTTAAGGTTAAGAAAATGCTTAAATATATGAAAATAGAAGCATATTTACTATAACATTGCATTGGCCTGTCCAATTATTCAAACTTACAACCTTTGAAGTCCATCTAAACACACACACACACACACACTCTAATCTGTTATATGTCATGTTACTGTTAGCTCTGGGGTGTTTGCTTTTATCTGTGTGTGTGTGTGTTTGTGTGTGTGTGTGTGTGTGTGTGTGTGTGTGTGTGTGTGTGTGTGTGTGGGGGCGTGTGTGTGTGTGCTTGACTTTAACTTTTCCTAAACCTACAGGAACTGACGCTGTGGATTTGTTTGGTCTCATGGGTGAGACAGAATGACATGGCTACAGCTTGGCCGGAAACAGACCGTCTCACCCCCTTTGAACAGGAAGGTGTGTCTATAGACATTAGTAAAAGGGTGAGTTCAGATCTTCCACCAAAATAAGTTTTTCCAATCTCCCCTGGACAGATGTTTAATATTGATGTTAGACTGTGAGATCTCGTTATTGTGTGTGTGTGTGTTTGGGTGTGTGTGTGTGTGTGCGTGTGTGCGTGTGTTTGTGTGCAATGTGATTTGATCAGTTATGATCTCACCTCTTTAGGGCTCTAGTGGCCTGTGGGACTCGAACACTATCGTGTCATCATGGCTTATGTCTCCTCCGTGTTTGTGTGTTTGTGTGTGTGTGTGTCTGTGTGTGTGTGTGTCTGTGTGCGTGTGTGTGAGAGAGAGAGAGACGGATAGAAACACGATGGTGTCAGCCCAGTTTAAATCTCTCTCTTCTGCTTCACTAATTGCTAAGAGCCACAGGCCCCAGAAGAAGACAAGCGCTTCGCTGCACAACCCACAGGGACCTTTGTGTGTTTGTGTGTGTAGAGGGGTCAGTAGGAGTGTGTGTGTGTGTGTGTGTATCTAAAGGGCCCTGCGGTAGCACGTGTATGTGTGTGTTGTACTGTAACTGGGGCTCTATGGTAGTAACTTACATGTTCTGTCTGGACGTTCTGACTGTGGGTTTGTATGGGGTGTTGGGGGGGGGTGTTGGGGGGGGGGGGTCGTGAATTAATAAGCGATTGTCTGTGTGTGTGTCTTCTGCCTGTTTGCGTCTGTCCGTTTCGGTTTCCTCTGTATCTGCGCGTGTATCTGTATGTTTCCACCATTTTAGGCTTACTACAAATAAGCACGTATGTGTGTGTGTGCGTGTGTGTGTGTGTGTGTACACCCACATTTGTATGGGGGTGTATAGTGAGAGTGTTTTGTTGAACACACCTTCTTCGAGCAAAACTGATTTTTTTGGTCTCTGTCTTCTGTCCGTATAATGAGCTCCTACACCTTCCCTCTGACAGGCGTGCTCCAGGGTTTGGCTCCGAAGCGGACCTCACACGCTCCCACGTGGCCCGTCCTGGGCCCTGAGCTGCCCGTCTCCCGGTGACAGGTTGACCGCCTGCCCGGCTCTGGGTCGAGCCTGGACGCGCCGGGCTGTAGCTTGTCAAGGAGCTGATGGCCCGACACTGGGGCCGCTTATCTGGGAGACAGCGAGCGGCAGGACGGGGGGGGGACATTGGCCGGATCACGACACTGGCAGGTGGATGACGGAGGGGACGAGGGCCCAGGGCTCATCCGTCCAGAATCGCCCGTCTGCTGTTGGATCTGGTGCTTCTGCCAACCAATCAGGACACGCCAAAGGACCGGACAAGACAAACACAGTGCTCATCTAATGAAAGACAATGTCTACCAGGACCTCATCGCCTTACGACTTTGATGCCAACATCAACAGTGGCGGTTAACTGAAAGCAGGCTGCGAATAACCCCGGAAGACGAGGGCAGAGGGGTCGTCGCTAAGGATCGTCAACGCCGTCACAACGCCGTCACAATGACGTCCAACTTCGTCCGAGTTCCGTCAGTTTGCCGTGGTGACGTCCAAACGCTGATTCACTGAGGGACAAGCACATCGCACAGCCTTTGTTCTCCGTTCCAAGAAATCAGCTTTGTTTGCAGATAGTTAGCGTGTTTATGTTGATTTGCATATTTCAGCCATTTTTACGGTCTCTTGATCCAATGAGAAGGATTGCCTTGACTTCTGCGTTTTGCATGTAAATGCCAATTTAATCGCTCTGGCGGTTCTCCGAGTTGTGAGCTGGCTGTCATTACTGCCTGTCTTTATCAACAGAAAATGTTTAAATTAAAAATCGGAATCCAGATTTACCCTCTGTCATATCTTTTAGATTGTATTATTTAAAAAAACATTCTGAAATCAAAAGTGCTATAGAAGTCGAATAAATTTTAATGAAAGCAATTCTGAAACTTCCCATAACTAAGCCCTCATCTACAGAGATTAACCCGCTGAAGAGTTTCCCAAGCAAGCTTGGTTTTGGTGTTCAGTTCACGAACGCAGACAGATCCCAGAGAGACCCGGGAGAGCCGAACAGTTATTTAGTTACTAGATAATGAGAAAAAATAGGACTATTTGACACACCGGAAAGAATAAACAAAAAAAACTGAACAAATCATGAAGAGGCCTTGGCCTAAATAAAGTGGATAATGGCAGGATGCCTCACAGAATCAATACTTGGAAAGCCCTTGACTATGTACAGACTCGGAAAGCGTGACCTTGCTGTAGAGTGGCCATCATAAGCAGACCTGGCTCTCAGAGAGAAGACGGCCTGAGTCCACAATCCAGACATATTATTCCCACAGGTCATACAATCCCAGGAAGAGTTTGAAAACAAATCTCTTAAACAATATGCAATCACTGCAGCAATATTTGTGGGTCGCAGCCATTAGAAAAGGGCAGGGAGTGGAGTACAAACAGCACGGTAAAAAAATGAGTCGTTATATGTTGTTGTCATTCACACTTAAAACCCGAATAAAAACGAACAATTCAGGCTGTCAGAAGTGACAAGAAAAGTAATGTTTTGAGGGCTGTTTAAATGAGTGTTGCTGAATTTTGAGTAATATTATTAAAACACAAAAAATTATAAATCATTGTTACTAGTTATTGATTTTCAAAGAGAGCAGCTGTTTGGAAGCTATTTATCCTCATGAACAAATCCTGGCGTACTAAAGTTGGAAACGTGTCAAATTCCTGTCCTCTGGAGCGCAAGATTCTGGCGCTAAAAAGCAGACCTTATGATTTGCAGCGGACACTAAGCTGTGTTTTCATCGCAGCTGTTTACACACACACACACACACACACACACACACACACACACACACACACACACACACAAGCTAACATCAAGATGGCACACGACGAACTGCACAGAGTACTGGCCTGGCATATACACATTAATTCGGATGTGGTATTTACAGTCGCGGGAAACTATTACAAAGTAAATCGGGAAAAACTAATTTTTAAACGTGCCCGAAACTGTTAACGCTGATTTCTGTGACATGTACAAAGCCACGCTTACGGTGTTCACTAACGTAAAGCGTCTGCAAGACATTTAAACACACAGTCCTGGCTCATGTATCTCACACCTTCCATCAGAGTCCTGGGAGCTCCTCAATTAAACACAGACTGTTACTATCTCTGCTGCAGAACTGAAACTTCCAAACACCACCACACCGCAGATATTCTTGAATATCTATTAGTTTATGCCGAGGACAGTGTTACTCGTATTGCTGTAGCATTGACGGTTCATTAGGTTGTTAGGACTGCGAAGCCACAAACGTTTCTACAGCCAAAGACATTCATTGTCGGACTGTTAATGTGTTTCGTTTGTCTGCACACTTTGTCCTGTGTTTTACTCACTGGCGTCGTTTCATCACAAGTCAATATTCCGTTGCTCAGGTATTTCTACTTGTCACAAATCACTATTCTCATGTGTATTAAAGGGGCAGCTCACCCCGGGGCAACACTAGGTGGTGTGGATCATGTCTGAGATATTTCCAGGGCAGCGTGATTTGTTTGACAAGTTTGTCAGGGTGTCAAGTTTTCCTCTCCCTAACAGACTACACTACCAGAGCTGTTACTTCTCACTCATCCATAGTCCCTCCCCTTCCTCGACACAACATGAGATCTTTCAACCAATCAGTGGTAGATCAGTTACAGCTAGCTAGCTAATTTTTTCTACAAGCCGCACAATGGATTGTTTTCACGCTTTCAAGGATTAATTTGTCTGTAACACATTTAGCCATTTCTCCGGCTAAACGTGAGTTAATGGCAAGTAACCATGTATGTATATAACGAGTATATGTTGAGATCATGTGTCTTTAAGATACACATTGCAAACATTTGTAATTTGTACATAAATTAGTTGTGCTACAGTGAAATACCCCTTTAGTCAGACTCTTCTGCCTGGCACGAATCACCATTCTATTCTTAAAGATTGTGTGTATAAGGTCAGACTATTCCGCTGTCAAGTGTGTGGAGGAGTGAGGGAGAGACAAAGGAAGCAGATAGGGAGAGTGCAAAAGAGGAGACAGAGAGAGAGAAAGGAGAGTGAACGAGACGCGGGGCAGAGTACAGTGACAGGCTTGTATTACCCACAGTGACAAGGGGCAAATAATGTTACTTTAAGAACTTAACTTGTCAGCTTTTTGCATTTTTTTCTAGTCAAGGAAATAGGTTTTACCTTTTTAAACAAAGATTTTTATTTTTTTATCAGTTTGGAAAAAAGAGATGGAGACGAGGGGTTTGGAAACCCACCGAACGGAGGACAGAGGGAGAGAAACGGTTAGAAGTCTCGGCTAAGATGCGAAAATAGAGGATAATTGCCACCATAATAGAGAGAAGAGGGATGAGAAAAGAAAGGAGAAAGAGGGAAGAATGGAATAAGGGAGAGTAAAATGAGAAGACCATGGAGGGGAAGAAGGAAGATGGATGTTTGAGTCCTTCCATATAGTTTGCAAAGGTCATCTAATGTTAGCTTCCTCACACGCAAGACACTCTCTCCCTTCTCATTCCCTCTCTCTCTCTCCCTCTCTCTCTCTTCCTCTCTCGCTCCCTATAAATGCCCACGGTGACACATTTCAGCTGATGGACGCGTAACATCTAAAGTGCTCTTTTAGCACCTCTCAAACTTTTTTATGTTTTTTTATGGCCATCCCATCGTTAAAATGATCAACCGACAACCAGGGCAGCGTTCAAAGTGCCCCAGACATATTCTTACCTCACGGCTGAATCCCAATACATCTTTCTTAACTCCACCCCTGCTTTAAAGAGCCCCCCCCCCCGTCTATCTGTGAGGATATACAGTTCAAATGGGGTTGGATAACGAAGACAAATTAGTTAATGGAACATTTTATGCATTCGGCCTAAATCCCCCAAAAACAGGAAGCAACAACATATTGATGTGGCTTCAAAAAAAATCCCTAGAAGGATTGCAACCTAGGAAAAAACCTAGAGAGGAACCAGACTCCTTAGGTTCTGCTGGAGGAAGATTCTATCAGCACATGACCTTGTCAGGGCACATTGTCCAGAGATTGTCTTATCTACTATCGCTACTTTACTAACTTATAAGACTACATTACCAAGCCAAGTAATTACATTACCAACTCGTGTTATCACATTACCGAGACATGTATATACAAGTCCAAGCCTTTTTACTACATTATCGAGCCTTCTCACTACATTACCAAGTCGTCTAACTACTGTACATTGCCAATATTTCTGGTGAAATGGGTGAATTTGTGTTGGTTGATGTTTATCTCAGAGAGAGGGAATCTGAGAGAAAGTGAGGAAAATTGAGAAACTGCAGAAAAGAGACTAAGAGAAACAGGGAAAGAAAGGCTGAGGACAACATGTTTTTTTAGATGTGTTAATCTCTGTCTCTATAATGAGTTGGTGCCATCTGTCTTCTATCTTCTATTAATATACACACACAGATACCACAAACCACACACACTTACATAAACACATGTATACACACCACACACACTTACATAAACACATGTATACACACCACACACACTTACATAAACACATATATACACACCACACACTCTCTCTCTCTGTCCTGCTGCACCTTTTAATTGTCCGGATTGAGTTGTTAACTGTGTAGGCAGCCTCCTCCCACACACACACACACACACAGATATACAGGCTCACACAGACAAACACACATACACACACACTACTACTAGTACACACCCAGGTGTGTAGATGTGTACTTTGTGCGTGACTTATCAAATTACAGACAAGTGTGTGTGTCTGTGTGTGCATGTGTGTGTGCTTGCGCCTGTGTGTGTCTCGTTATGATTTTAATTAACTACATTCTCAGGTGACCGCCACTAACAAGACCAAAGCATGCCTGAGGTGTGTGTGTGTGTGTGTTTCACCAGGCACATATATAAAATTGCCTGTCTGTTTTTGATCCATAATTGTGTGTATAAATTTGCTTCTGTGTGTTTCCATGGGTGTATGTGTGTGTGTGTGTGTGTGTGTGTGTGTTTGTCAAGATTCATAATTACCAGAGAACTAATTCACTCTTAGAAAGCTTGTTTAATGCTCCTGATATTATTAACTTTTTATTTGTTACACCCGGTACTGTGAGATGAAATGCCTTCGAGTTCACCACAGATCAACGGAGTATTAGACATTTATCCAGGTAGGCAGAAACGTCTATGAATTGCGTAAGTCACTACTAGGCGGCAGTAGTGAGAACTATTATATAAGAACAATCTTGCTTTACGTAAGACAAAACAAGGATTTAATATTACTTACAGCAAATTCCCATGTTTTACACACATCTTAAACTACACGGTTATTATTGTAAGTATTATTAATGATATCTATATTATTATTGAATTATTATTCATTTTATGTTGCCATAATACATAAAATTAACACTACCCTTAATACCTAACCCTAATTTTAACTTTACAGTTCCCTTAACACCTAAGCTTAACCCTACCCTTTAAACGTAACCCTACCCTAACACAGCCCTGGTAGTAATACTTTACCCTAAACATAGCCTGGACAGTATTACATCACCCTAAACACAGCCCTGATGGTAACACTCTACCCTAAACATAGCCTGGACAGTATTACATCACCCTAAACACAGCCCTGATGGTAACACTCTATCCTAAACATAGCCTGGACAGTATTACATCACCCTAAACACAGCCCTGATGTAATACTCTACCCTAAACATAGCCTGGACAGTAATACGTAACACTAAACACAGCCCTGACAGTATTACATTATCCTAAACATGGCCCTAACAGTATTACATTACCCTAAACATGACCCTGACGGTATTATATAACCCTAAACATGGCCCTAACAGTATTACATTACCCTAAACATGGCCCTGACGGTATTATATAACCCTAAACATGGCCCTGACGGTAATACATTACCCTAAACATGGCCCTGACGGTAATACATTACTCTAAACATGGCCCTGACGGTAATACATTACTCTAAACAGTGCCCTGACGGTAATACATTACCCTAAACATGGCCCTGACGGTAATACATTACCCTAAACATGGCCCTGACGGTAATACATTACTCTAAACATGGCCCTGACGGGAATACATTACTCTAAACATGGCCCTGATGGTAATACATAACCTTTCTTATCCTTTGCAAAGGACAAATATTCTTAACCTTCACTTTCTCTCCAGTCATTTGCTTTCACTTCAGTCTTGGACAGTTTGATCCCTATTGGACGAACATTAAATACTGACGTGAGGTGAGAAAGCAAGTACAATGGACTCATTAGATTGAATACGAATTACCTTGCTTCAATATCATTGGAAATCATTTTAAATGTGTTCTTTCTGCATGATTGAGCTCGCTGGGTTCAATGGTCCAACTGAATAAAAAGTGAAAGAACTGGGAGAGAATTGTGTGCAAACTCCACAAATAGTGTTTCAATCTCTGCAATGGTCTCAACATGTTAGGGGTTAGGTTTAGGATTAAGGTTAGGGTCAGGTTTTTCTTGTGGAGGTGAAGTGTTAGGAGTAGGTTTAGGAGTAAGGCTTTAAATGGTGAAAAAAGTTTGGTCACAAGAGGTAAACTTCATGAGATTTTGAAAATTCCACTGTAGTTTGTCTTAAAGTTTGGTAACAAAATTTGTTGCTAAAGTGGATGTATGTATTGGTAATACACCATTGTTCTGTTACCATACCTTGCCTTTGCACTCTAAGTAAATGTGTTTTTGTAAAATATGTGCACAATAAATTGTTATTGTTGCATGGCTTCTTAAACAATCATTGTTTTTAACATGGGAAATGTCTGGTCTACTGTTACCATGGACGATTCAATATCTGTCCGTTCATATAAAATTTACAATAATCATTGAATACATGTATATTTATATGGCTACTGTATAAATGTTTGTGTGTTTATATACTGTCTTACTTTCAGTCAGAATTGAAAATAATTCACCAAAAGCTGCTTGATTGGATTGTTATCAATTAATAGTTATTTCCAAATATGCCCTATTTTAGAGACTACACACAAACACACACACACACACACACACACAAAAACACACACACATACTTACCCTCTGTGCCTCCTTTCTAACCCTAAACTCTAAAATAACTAATGCCAAATGTGATCTCAACTTTAAAACCCCTGAGCCAAAAATAGCCTTTGTCTTCATGTGGAAAGGTTTAATGTCCCCACAAGGTGACATTTCCTTATTTTACTATCCTTGCAGGCATGTTAGGGCCATACCAGGACTGTAAACCTGTACGCACACACAGTCCAGTGGGGATGAAAAACAAAAATCCCATGTTCCCTGAACCTTATCTCAACCCTAACCTTACCTCAAGACCTAAACTTTACAGCTTAACTCAACCAGTAATGCCTTAACCAAGCCCCTAACTGGAAGTTCATGAAATCACATAAAATCTAGGTAGGTAGGTTATCTACATATGTCACAATCAAATGATAGTAAATACTCAAATAAACAAAATGACATACTGTGTTGGCGATGGGTGTGGATGGATGTGAGGACCGGTTTATGAGGACATTTTAGTAAAAGTTTGATTTAGGTTAGGGTTAGAGTCAGGATAACATTTATGGTTGGGTGTTAGGGTGTACGGAAAACAAATTATTTTAAGGGTACTACATTTTGTGGTCCTCACTTAAAGTTCTGTGTGTGTGTGTGTAGTGTGTTTGGGCACCCATTTACTGATGTGGTACAATTTACTGCTGCATGGGGAGATAAACGGTGAAGTTAAGGTGGGGAGGGATGTGAGTGGGTGTGTGTGTGTGAGAGAGATTTCAGTCTAACCATATATGAGGGACCAGATGTCCCCAAAAGGTATCAACTGGTCAACGGGTCCCTGACAGTTAGTTTAGCAAATCCCCATGCGTAAATCCCCAGTCAGTTCACTGTTTAAGTTAAAATATTGACATAATGTTGAAACCAGGGTTTCTTTTAAGGTTAAGGGGTTACGTTTAAGGGGTTGTATTAGGTTTAGGTTAATGTGCTTTGAACCTTGTTATACATAGAACCCTAGCGATTTTAAATGAAGATATAAACATCGGTCAGTCATAACATTATGACCACTGACAGGTTAAGTGAATAACACTGATAATCTCGTTATAATGGCACCTGTCAGTGGGTGGGTAATATTAGGCACCAAGTGAACATTCTGTCCTCAAAGTGAATGTATTAGAAGCAGGAAAAATGGGCAAGCATAAGGATCTGACCGACTTTGACAAGAGCCAAATTGTGATGCTAGATGACTGGGTCAGAACATCTCCAAAACCGCTGCCCTTGTGGGGTGTTCCTGGTCTGCTGTGGTCAGTACCTATCAAAAGTGTCCAAGGAAGGAAAAGCGGTGAACCGGCATCAGGGCCAAGGCTCACTGATGCCCGTGGGGAGTGAAGGCTGGCCCGCTTGATCCGATCCAACAGATGAGCTACTGTTACTCAAATTGCTGAAAAAGTGAATGCTGGTAGTGAAAGAAAGGTGTCAGAACACACAGTACATCGCTGTTTGTTGCGTATGGGGCTGCGTAGCCACAGACCAGTCAGGGAGCCCATGCTGACCCCTGTCCACTGCCGAAAGCACCTACAATGGGCACGGGGGCATCAGAACTGGACCACAGAGCAATGGAAGAAGGTGGCCTGGTCTAAGGGACCATGTTGCCTTTTGCATCACATGGATGGTCGTGTGTGTGTGCAGCGCTTACCTGGAGAACACATGTTTACCAGGATGCACTATGGGAAGGAGGCAAGCCGGCGGAAGCAGTGTGAGGCTTTGGGCAATGTTCTGCTGGGAAACCTTGGGTCCTGCCATTCATGTGGATGTTTCTTTGACACGTACCACCTACCTAAGCCTTGTTGCAGACCATTTCATGGCATCGGTATTCCCTGATGGCATTGGCCTCTTTCAGCAGGATAATCCACCCTGCCACAAAGAATGGTTCAGGTTCAGGAATGGTTTAAGGAAACAACAACGAGTTCAAGGTGTTGACTTGGCCTCCAAATTCCCTAGATCTCAATTCAATCTAGCATCTGCGGGATGTGCTGGACAAACGGGTCCGATCCATGGAGGCCCAACCTTGCAACTTACAGGACTTAAAGGATCTGCTGCTAACGTCTTGGTACCAGATACCACAGCACACCTTCAGAGGTCTAGTTGAGTCTACGTTTCGACAGGTCAGGGCTGTTTTGGCGGCAAAAGGGGGACCAACAAAATATCAGGCAGGTGGTCATAATGTTTTGGCTGATCGGTGTATGTATTTTTAATGTTCCAACTTTTTAGAATGGGCTCCAAATGCAAAACCAAACATAGTGAACCAAAGAAAATAAACTGCAACCGAATAAATATAACCTTGACACGGCAGGAGGATAAAAATGTGTATCTTTTGTTTTCCTTTGATCTCTCTTGCTCTACTTCTATCTCCATGTGCCGGCATGTGCCCATCATCTATAGAAATGACAGTGCTTCACAGATTCAGAGAAACTGTCCCCGTGTTACAGCAATTAGACACACACCCTAGGATAAACTGACATTGGATGAGGAGTTTGATTGAGGCAACGATACTATTTCTGCCCACTCGTTGTCATCATCAGTTCCCTTGGCGACAGAAACAATGGCAGTGATCACCTTGGCGATAGGGGAGGAAGATGAGATTGAGATAAGATAGAGATGCATTGTAGATAGAGGGTGTTTAATCATCCAAGAAAGGTTTTAATTAGTGGGATAAAGTTTTTACTATTTCCATTGAGTTTGTGTGTGTGTGTGTGTGTGTTTGCCTATTCATTACAAAACTAACAAAGAAATTATTGCAGTAACAGCATAGTAGTGACCAGTGCAGGCTTAGGATCAGGGTCAAAGTTGAGGTTAGTAGACAGTGGATGTATTTATGGAGCATCTACACATGGGCTTCTGATGCTAACTGCTGTCGTCTTGTCAGATATCTTTGCGTGGTTGCCTAAAGGCTATACAGTGTTTCCTTGCTTTTGCCTCCCAAGGTGCGAATATCGTACACCGTCATACTGGAATGTTTCCTCTGTGCGAAGAAGCACATATAACATCTCATGACCTAACAATGAAAAATATCTCTGACTAACTAGGATTTATCTATCCAGGTTCCCTATAACCTAGCCTTGAACTTAAGCTCACCCAAAATTATAAACTTAACTTTCATGCCTGCAGTTAACTTACCCTAAATGTAACACAAAAGGCAAAGTTGCGAGGACCTATTTTGCAGATTCTTCTATTATTATGACGTTAGGTTCCCACTAAAATATTGGAGCTAGGGGTGTATGCATTTTTTTATTGCAATCCTGATGATTTTTGATGAATAAATGATGGCAAAGTATAATATTTCAGTGTATTTTGTTCAATTAGATTACCTCTTATCTGCCAATGGGGCTGAAGAGAAGAATACATATCCCTATGTCCAAGAAAACTAGCTTTTTACATCACACCCACACAGAGAGATTAAAACATGAGAATGACTGGAAAAACATTACCATGAGAAACTGATTTTAGATTCATACATCAATCATCAGAGTCAATATAATGAATAATACTGTAGGCTTACCTCAACTTTCAGTAATGTTTAATGTTTCATGAAGGTGTTTTGAATGCTTCGGTAAAGTTTTAACCCTGAGGTATATTTTAGTTTCACAGTGCAGACACCTGTTCTGTGATTGAAGTTTGTGATCCTTTGCATTGCGATGCTTTGATACATAATATGAGTGATTTAACCAAACACCGTTTTCCGAGGCCATTGCAAACATTGAGAATATCACAGGACTCTGCTGTGCGTGTACACGAAAAGAAGAAACAAAAATGTCCTATATTGTGAGGAATATCTTACAATATTATGAATTACCAAACATGACCATTCCAGTTTGGCAATGAAGCCTGCTCCTGATAGAGTGTCTTGTGGAGTCGCCATTCTTTCCATCCAAGCCTAAAACCCCATTTGCATGCTGGGTAGGCTGTATGCTCCTGGTCCGGGAATGTTGAGATGTGACATGATAACCCTGGATAATATGAACAACTTGACATGCTACTTGAGGGGCGCAGCGGCCGACGCTTGAAAGGGCTGAGTCTGTATTACTTTCATTTCCCCTGGGCCGGTCTCGTCCTTTCACCGGGCCGATCTCGTACGTTCACTGGGCCGGCCCCTTGGTAAGAAAGCAACCTTTTGAAACGTTTCAAAACGTTTTGTTGCATATGGATCTTGGCTGGGAGGAAAGAACCAGACTGATACATTTTATAAAATTGTGTGCAGTAGTGACTATAAATTATGTTAAATAAATTCTTTTTTGTCATTATATTGCATATATTGTAATATTATCAATGACTTAACACTCCTAGTCGAACACCAGGTTCATCCATCTATAATTCCCCAAGAAAATTCCTGAGTGATACTTGGGAGTGATACTTAGAACTGAACCCTGGAGTGACTTGGGAGTGATACTTAGAACTGAACCCTGAAGTCACTTGTTGGACGGTTAAAGCAGATCTTGAAAACGTAATTCCTTTGTTGTTCTGATGTGGATGTAAACGGTAACTCAAGGTCAAACTTTGTTCTCAGGCAAGGGAAGCCTTGTTGACCTAGTGATCATTTGAATAGTGTCGTTTTGATCTCACTTGGATCTCGGTTGGGATATTATAAACTGTGGGCTTCTTGAACCGGGAACATTCTAAACAGGAATACTGACGCGAGAGCAGGTTGCTAAGGACATTTCTCTCCTCCTAGTCCCATTGGAGAGAGCGTGTTGCTTTACTTTAAATTAAAATAATACTGGATCAATAAAATACCTCCTTTATTTCCTCTATTCTGTTCCCTGGTTAACAGTGTCACTTTACAGCCTGTAGTTTTTATCTAATTTTCAGTTGATCAATTTATGCTGTGTTCCAATCTTCGTTTGGTCATAGAATCAAACCACAGGCTCGATCAGTTAAAGCACGTACATTTTCTATCTGACGCAGTTATACGAACTAACCCTTCACAACCCGTGAGCAGGAATATCTGAATAAATACATATTCCTCGTTCCATATTAGCACAAGTGATGCTATCATCATATGGCATTGAGGTAGAGGGACAAATAAGACATATTGGTTAGTACACTTCTCCCTTTTACAGTATATAAATCTGGTCTTATATAAATCTGGTCTCATTGCAACATATCCCGAAAGTTTCAGGAGGTGAAGAAGGTGGCCAGGCTTCATCCAGCTGGCACCGAGCACGATTCCACTTTTCTCCCCACACTCACAATCTTCCAGCCGGGATAGTACGCGGGTCATCGCGTTCGAGGGCATCCACGCTCACCTGACAACCTCAGTTAGCCTTGAAGCTTCCCGGGCTGCCTGAGGGAGTCGATGAGAAACTCCGTGCTGGCGAGCCTCCTGCACGCCTCCCCATCATGCGATTCTCACCGGGCTTCCTGGGCTTTTGTCGGCCAGCGCCGCAGTCAGGGCCGGCAACTTCCCTGTGATCAGCACCCCTACTCCTCCTGGAAGCACCTTCACTGACCGTGACTCACCTGGGATTTTCGGTGGCAACGTCCCGACGGAAGACGTCACCGCAACGGAACTCATCCGGCCACGGAGGACTGACTCGGCTTTGCTTCAGACGCTAGCGGGGCAAAGGGTGCCGGGTTCCCAAAATAGATCTCGTTCTCTTCCAGATCTCGTCTTTAAACTGGAGGCGTACACCAGTTGGCAACCGATCCTCAGAATCCTGAGTCAGCCTCAGACTGTCCTACATCTGTCTATCAAACCCGCCACCTTCTTTTTCTCTTTCTGCACCCCCCCCCTCTGCCGCATTAAATATAATTTGTGGAGGCTGCCAAAGCAGTACCGCAGCATAACCATTCAACAATATTGTGTAATGCAATGATGAATGAAGAAAATGAAAAAATAGCTTATTTCGATATCTATCGATCAATAACAATAATGCCTAATTAGGTATACAACTCTATTGCTGTGTAATCTTCCCCAGTCAATACATGATATTAAATAATAACAACAACTTCAAATAACCAAACAGTCGACATGGATGATGGGATAAAATATTTACAGTGAAAATACTGAACTTTAGGACTGCCTGGAATATCCCTCAGGCTATGGCAATCAGAAACAAATCCAAGAGCAATATTTGAAGTTTCCCTCAACCAGAATAATCCCCAGGGTATTTTCTTCAGGAAAGTTTCTGTTGGAGGAGAAAGTGCATCTCTCACAAGTGGCCAGATGTGGCCAGACACTTCCCTGTTTGGTAGCCAAATCCATCTTTTCTTGCCCTCTTTCTACAGACTATAGAAAAACATTATTTCTCCCTCCCTCTCTTTCTCTCTCTCTGCTCTCCCCATCTTTTCTCTCTCTACCTTCCACTATACTGTCTCTCCCCCCACCGACCCGAAAACACAAACAGCTGCACCTAACTGAAGATCACAACCACTTCATCTGAAGAGCATCAAATTAACACGTTGTCGCCGTCCTCATTACCGCATTTATAATGCAAAAATAATAAGAACGTCGATTAACCTTTTTCACCCCGTGTTCTATACTTCTCTTATTAGGGGCCTATCCCAAATGTCCCCCTAGCCCTTTCATAGTGCCCTGCCTCTGACCAGACCCCACATAGTTCTGGTTAGAGGCAGGGCACTCCACTGCAGGGTGTCAGTTGGGAGGCGACCTAGATGCTCTATGATATTTACTGAGGATAATGAGACTGTGAGATGTGATGCAGCTCACCCACACATCTGTGTGTGTGTGTTAAAGTGTGTGTGTGTGTGTGTGTGTGTGTGTGTGCATTCAGATGTGTGAGTATTTTAATAAGGGGGTATGGTTTCCCTCCAACACCCTGTCATTACTGTGATTAGGGAGCAAAGCTGTGTGTGTGTGTGTGTGTGTCCTGAGCTGACTGTCAGGGCTAGCAGATGAACTCACCTCACCAATCCACAGCTACGCCTGAGTTCTTTAAGCATATCTCTCTTCCCAGCTCTCTCTCCCCAGCTCTCTCTCCCCAGCTCTCTCTCACCAGCTCTCTCTCCCCAGCTCTCTCCCCAGCTCTCTCTCACCAGCTCTCTCTCCCCAGCTCTCTCACCAGCTCTCTCTCCCCAGCTCTCTCTCCCCAGCTCTCTCTCCCCAGCTCTCTCACCAGCTCTCTCTCCCCAGCTCTCTCTCCCCAGCTCTCTCTCCTCAGCTCTCTCTCCCCAGCTCTCTCTCTCCAGCTCTCTCACCAGCTCTCTCTCCCCAGCTCTCTCCCCAGCTCTCTCTCCCCAGCTCTCTCTCCCCTACTAACTCTTTCCATGCAGGACACCCAAATCATTATGCCTTAAATTTTAATATGCAGTCATTATTTTCTCTCCTCCCTCACCTCACACTCCCACTCTCTTTCCCACCATCTTTCAATCGTTCTCTCCCTCTCTCGTTCTCCCTCTCTCCCTTTCTCTCCCTACATCATACCTTTTAAGGTCGTGAGTGTGTCATGCTGGCGTTAATGACAGGGATATTTACGGTAATTGCACAGCGTTTGTCTCCACACTGGAGGTGATACGACAGCCCATGTGGGGTCATGAACAGATTAGTCGCCGTGGGAGATCGAGCCCCAGGAAGTATACATCTGATAGATGGTCCAATCAGAACAGCGAGTGTTCCTTCGGTTCGGTCCTGGTGAGTCCCTGTAGGCAGCGTACATCAGCTTCACGGTACCGTTCATTTATATTAGACTGTTTAGCTGCAGACCAACCAATATTTTGTTCGCTTCCCGATCGATCGTGATCATTGTTATTCACCGTTTGCATTAAGGCTCGCAACAAATATATAAATTGAATAACTTCCAAATTCATAAAGGATGTGTGGAAAACACTGAAACATTGCACTATGATCTGGAAAACGGCTTTCCAATTCTTTTGTTCTGTGCTATTGCTAGGTTAGCCTGGTAAAGAGCGAGTATGCCTACAGTAAATATTTTAGCGTATTCAGCCAATGTGGCATCTCTGCCAGAACAATAAAAGGCCCTGAAACACCTTTTGGTTGGACTGACCACGTTGTTACTCCAGGACTTGTTTGGTGCGCTACCGGACACGTGTCTAAAGATAACATCACACTGCCTTCAATATTGTTGGAGGAAGATGGCACCATATTATGGAGAATTCGTTACAAGATCGGAGGGGGGAATGTACGCTGGAAACAGGCTCCTCGCCCGGTGATTGCTTGCGGTGGAGAAAGGCAACGCCGGCACTCCATCCCTTTCTGCAACCTCTGCACAAAAGTAGGCCATCGGATTCCTCCTGCTCTGGACTCCGGAGAAGTTACATGATCTCCCCAGCCAATATTGGCTGCTGACTAGACAAAGTGTAAGCAGAAGCACTGCAGGTGTTGATACTGCAGGTCTTTACAAATCAGGTGCCAATAGGCTTGATCCCAGCCTTGTACCTGGAATGTGTTTCGTACTCAGGTCAGGGTCATTTCAATCCAAAACTGTTCCTGGGGTCTAACGGGCTACAGATTGCGCGCACGGCGTACGGATTCTTCCGCACAGGAATCGATATGAATGGCCAAGCCAGATGGTGGTTCTCAACCTTTTCCCCTTCAGGGCCCCTATTATAGGACCACCTTGCATGCTACTGTTGATTACATATTTCCTGTGTTTTCACTAATATTAAGACAAAATCTAATGCTTGTATTGCGTTATTGAAAAACAAGTTCTTGTTTTCAGTGTGATCAGCTTAATTACACTCTCGCTTTGGCTTTCAAGCTCCTGCTTCTCTACCGTCACAAGGCGCAGACCTCCTCGCTGTACCTACGACCTCTGAACAAACAGCTTGAGGCAGGTCTCTCTCCCACAGAGCTCCACTCTTGTGGAATCATCAGCCGATCCACTCGAGAGGCGTAGGCTCTGTCTCAACCTTTTAGCGTTTCCTTAAGCATCATCTTTTCAGTAGGGTGATTAAGCCTACTGTGCATATCTGGCACAATCTAACCCCCAAAATATTCAAACTTGCGAACTGCAGCAAATATTCTCGAATGGGAACATAATTAAATTTCAGCGGTGCGTTTGCAATTCAGTCGTGGGGGGGCAGGTGGTCAGGAGTTTGAGAAGTTCTGCAAGGCAGTGTACCCCCTGGGGGTTCTCTTGGCTGACCACTCTATGACCTCCTGACTTCTGGGTTTTCAAAGGGTACGTTGATGTCGTCGTCAAGGGCCTTCGATAACAAAGGCTGCTTGTAGATTGTCGTTTACATTTGAACAAATCAGGACCTGTGTTTTACTAAAGCTCCGCCCCTCCAAACTGTCCTGTTCAATTCCGAAGTCTCTGGTGGCGAGAGCTGATGGGGAAGCTTGGGTCGCCAGATATGAACCAATCAAAATGCTTGTTCATTTTCGGAGTAAATTGCGCTTGCAACAGGCTTCCTGTCCGGACCAGAGAGTCACACGTAGATCATGTCAGCCAGAACACCTTTCATCCCCCTGTTGATCACCATTGGTCGACACTAACAAAAGCCTGAATTAATGTAAGAGCGAAGTGACAATGTGTTGAACATAAATACTTGTGTATCTGGCCGGTTATCCATCGTCTTTCCTCGACGACGCACTCCATCACCATTTTGCCTTTCTACTCGTCCAATTGAGCTGGGTGTCGGGGAAACATTTCCTTGGCAACGTGTTGCCGTGAGAGAACGTTAAGTCCTGCAAGTGGACAGATAAGCAGTGTTTGGGCGCCATGTAAATGACAGGCAGTTCACTGCTCTGCCACCAAGCTGCCTGTGTGGTTGGTAGTGTTAAAGGCCTGAGGCCGAGCATCGCGTCTTCCTCAATACTTATGTAACTGATTTGCCTTCATGATGAACACAACCATCCCCTGAAAAAAAAGAACTTTAAATTTATATATATATATATATATATATATATATATATATATATGATTATCTTGATTCAGTTAAATAGTTTCAGACCAGAACTGTAATTGTTCAGAACCACAAGCCACCCTGAGGGTTGAAATAATGTCTCCATTCTGCCCGTCAGCGGATTTTCCTTCCACAGGTCATCCGCAGGGAACTGAGGGGAGCAGACCTGAGAGCGGGACTATAATAGGGATCGTGTCCCAAACGTACCCTATTCCCTGTGCCCCAAGTGGTCTGAAGTAGTGTGCTATGGATGGCAGGGCACAGTGGGCTGTTTGGGAACTCGTTTCCAGCTCTCAGCTCAGCGGGAGTGTTATCAGATAAGGCCATGTCAAGAGAGTTTCTGCGTGGGCGGTATTTTCTGTTCCTCTATTATCACTTCCTGCTTTCAGCTGTGACCTCATCGAAGAGGCTCACGGAGGCTTATGGGAAAGTTAATTCAGCATTTCTCATTTGACATCATCGCCATCATCACAAATGCGTGCACACGCGGGAACACACAACCTGACGTGCACTCACACACACGTGCTCACATACACACATACAAGTCTCACATACACACATACAAGTCTCACATACACACATACAAGTCTCACATACACACATACAAGTCTCACATACACACATACAAGTCTCACATACACACACTTGCGATTAATTCAGCAGATCTTAACTGGTCTCTGCAGTGGCCCTATGGGAGGGGTGTTAAGTACCTTTACAATCCTGTACTGCACTGCTCTAACCCTCTCCTTCTCCTCTTACTTTTCTCCTCATCTTCATCCCACAGCTCCCTGTCTTATTTTTCTGTCTCCTCATCCCTCTCTCCATATCTTCCCTGTCAACTCTTCATTCCTCTGTTTTTCAGTCTTCTTCATCCATCTCTGCTATTCTTTTCTACCCCTTTTTCCACCCTCTCTTCCCTTCTCTCTCTCTTCTGTCTCTCTCTCGTATCTCTTTTCTCTCTCCCTTCTCTTTCTTTTAAACTCTTATCTATTTTTTCTCCCAATTATCCACCTTCACCCTTTCTCTGTCACTATTCTCCCTCTGCCCGTCTCTCTTTCTGCCTCCCGCTCTCCCTTTCTCTTTCTGCCTTCTCCCTCTCCCCATCTCCCTCTCTTTCACAACTCGCCACAATCTCTCTCTGTCTCTCTTTCTCGCTAGCAGGTTGGAGCTAGTTTCATTCCAAGCACGACCAGAGCAAGAGATGAATACTGAGCAGCGTCACACACACGCAACACACACACACACACACACATGCTATGTCTTTTGCAACCTCTGAAAGTGATGATGACTAGATGGAGCGAGAAAACTTCAGTCACACATGGGCACGCAGACACACACACACGCGCACAATTTAACCTCTACGAGTGATGGGAGGCTGGAGTAAAAGGAGCTCAGTGTCTGTCCTGATAAAACTATTTCTAATCCTACACTTTAATTCCACACTGAAAGATAAGGTTTCTGAAATGGGGGAATGTGTGTGTGTGTGTGTGAGTGTGTGTGTGTGTGTGTGTGTGTGTGTGTGAGTGTGTGTGTGTGAGAGTGTGTGTGTGTGAATGTGTGTGGGTCTGTGTGTGAGTGTGTGGGTCTGTGTGTGAGTGTGTGTGGGTCTGTGTGGGAGTGTGTGAGTGTGTGTGAATGTGTGTGTGTGTGTGAGATCCACGTCCTACACACGCTACATGTATGTACATGTGGGGACCTTTTGGCAGGTCCTCAATAGATAATATGTTATTTCTAGCTTAGGGGTCAGGCTTAATGTAAAACTGGATATATTGAAATTGGGGTTTATTTCAAGTTTAGGCAGAACCAGTTGGGTTTAGTGTTAGTGCTCTAGAGCATCAATGAGATTTGGGTTAGATTTGGGTTAGATTTGGGTTAGGGGATACAGTCCGGTACACATTTCTGGACCTGGGTTCGGGGTTAGGTGCCCACTAGGAGAGAAAGACAAAGGTCTGTGTGGATCTGTTCTTGGTCCGGTTTAACCCCATAAACCTTTGACCTTGACTTCTTTTTGACCTTGATTTCTTTTTGACCTTGATTTCTTTTTGACCTTGAAAAGAAGATAAGAAATAGGTGCGTGAGCATATTTGTATTTCTCCTTTCACACAATCGCTCATTTCCACATTCACTGTGTGAGCCCTTCCCTTCCCAGCTCAAAACCAGATGAGATGACCAAAATCAGATGAGATGACCAAAACCTATTGAGATGCTACCCAGGAATCACTGTCATCATCATTGTCATCATCTGTTCACCTCTGTTAGGACTGTAGTGTGTGAGTGTTAGATGGTCTGAAGAGTGTGTGTGTGTGTGTGTGTGTGTGTGTTGACTGTCTGTCTGAAGAGTGTGTGTGTGTGTGTTGACTGTGTATCTGAAGTGTGTGTGTGTGTGTTGACTGTCTGTCTGAAAGGTGTGTGTGTGTGTGTGTTGACTGTCTATATGAAGTGTGTGTGTGTGTGTGTGTGTTGACTGTCTGTCTGAAGGGTGTGTGTGTGTGTGTGTGTGTGTGTGTGTGTGTGTTGACTGTCTATCTGAAGAGTGTGTGTGTGTGTGTGTGTTGACTGTCTGTCTGAAGGGTGTGTGTTTTATAATCTCTGATCATCATCTGAAACACAAAAGTTTAGACACAAACAGACGCACAGACTCTGACGTCTGAAGAGACCTACGAGAGTACTTCATGTCTTATCAGCGATCAATAATTAATTTGTACTCTGCCCAAACGAGTCGCTCCTTAGGGCTACAAACACACACCTCACACACACCTCACACACACCTCATTCTGGGCCATGCTGTTTGCTTTGAGTGACAGGTTGGCCACGATGTGCCGGCACCTTCCTGACACTCCCCTTTCCATCTCACACGTCGACGTTTTCAAGTAGCAACAGGCCGCGACGCCGAGTGAGTGTGTGTGCCAGGGTGTTTATTTAAGAGCCTGCCCTCGGGTGTGTGTGTGTGTGTGTGTGTGTGTGTGTGTGTGTTGGTGTTTCTCTGCTGATGCTCTCCCTTCCTTTCAGTGTCAGACAAATGTTTACATCATCTGGAATCATCGTGTGCTGGTTTGGGAGTGTGTTTTTGGTGTGTTTGTGTGACTGACTTTCATTTTTAGATCGGTGTTTGCTGTTCTACTCAGTCTAGAACAAGAGGACAGGAGTCTTTTTGGAACAGATGAGGTGTGTGTGTGTGTGTGACCAGTGACGCAGTGTTTAAATGTAAATTTAGTGGTGCATTGAGAGAGATAGAGGTTGTCGAGGTGAAGAAGGGATTGACAGAGGTTGGGAGGAAGTGGAGGAGAGGGGAAGAGGAAGAGGAAGAAAAAGGAAAGGAGGATGTGAGAGTGGAGGGCAGGATGGGGACAGGAACAAAGGGATGGAGGAGAGAGGAGTAGAGGACTAGAGGAGTAGAGGACTAGAGGAGAGAGGAGAGGAGGAGAGAGGAGTAGAGGAGTAGAGGAGAGAGGAGTAGAGGAGAGAGGAGTATAGTACTAGAGGAGAGAGGAGTAGAGGAGAGAGGAGTAGAGGACTAGAGGAGAGAGGAGAGAGGAGTAGAGGAGAGAGGAGAGAGGAGTAGAGGAGAGAGGAGTAGAAGAAAGAATAGAGGACAGAGGAGCAGAGGAGGATGAGAGGAGTAAAGGAGAGAGGAGTAGAGGAGAGAGGAGTAGAGGACTAGAGGAGAGAGGAGTAGAGGACTAGAGGAGAGAGGAG
>JACXGJ010010158.1:0-22531 GCA_016801105.1 Esox niger | reverse complement strand
CTCTCTGTCTCTGTCCCTGACCATGTCTCTGTCTGCCCCATCTCTGTCTCTCTGTCTCTGTGCCCCTTGACCATATCTCTGTCTGCCCCATCTCTGTCTCTCTGTCTCTGTCCCTGACCATGTCTCTGTCTGCCCCATCTCTGTCTCTCTGTCTCTGTCCTTGACCATATCTCTGTCTGCCCCATCACTGTCTCTCTGTCTCTGTTAACATCCATAAAATAGCGTGCTGTGTGGGTGTCACTTGAAGTCTGTTTACATCTTCTTGCTCAATTCCCCCCCCAAATTTAACAATAATAACTAGATGTCCAACTCAACTGTTGCAATCCCACTTTTATATATCGAGTCATTTGTTTTTAGTCTGAAAGTCCATGTGACAGACGGAATAACACGTAGTTTGAAAAATAATGTTTTATAAGGGAGGATTCTTTCCAAACAGACACATACTGTGCCGCGATTGCAACAATGTGTCAAGAACACACTTGAGTTCCACCACAGGAGTTCGAGAGTTCAGCTATTAGACTCTATTTCTGTTTAGAGCATTAAAGAGATGAGCCTGAGTTATAGCCTGTCATGTAGTGTGGAGATCCACACATGACTGCAGAGAGTCGGTTAGGTCTGTTTTCATTATTTAAGGCTGCTAATTTGTGACATGAAAAGAGGCAGCTGACTGATGATGGCCATGTGAGTCCACTACGTGACCTTCATAGTGACTCACTGATGCCAACTCAGTGTCAGTCATTCAGTCATACTGCTAATGTCATGTCTTGACCTCCAGACAATGCAAACCCATGTTGTCAGAATAGACGCTATGATACTGATGTTACTTTTACTGACACTAATGTTAAGGTTACTAATGTTAATAATCGCCGTGTGGCTATATTTTTTATTCAATATCTTATGCTTGTATGCTAAAACGCTCACATACTGACGCGATTTGATGGAAAATTCCCATGTTGGGATGCGTTTGTAGCTGATGTTATGACTGGCTCTGCCCTGGTTTTGAAAAGCTCATCTTGAAGACTTGTCGACCTGGTTATCCAGAAATGTTGAAGCATTGTTGTAGCAATGTATGAACATGGTTGAGACAAGTCCAGTGACTGTTTTGAACAAGGACAACCATTCTGTATCTATCTGCCACTAGAGTAAATCAGCAATCCGCCAAACATGAAGGTCACAATGATGCTACAAATCATGCCTGCATTGATTTGTAGAACAGAACGCAGGGCAAATCAACTGAGGATGTCATTGGTTGAACTCTCCACTCACGAAATTGCAAAAATGCTGTTCTTTTATGTCTGCACAAGTATGTCTGAATCATCTCAAATCACTCATTATTTTCTAGGGTGAAAAAACTGAAATAGTGTATAGTGTTGGATATACCCTTTACTTTGGGCTACATCTCTTGGTAAGATGAGATTATTAGAGGATTTTTGTACATGGAGCCGGCAGGTATGATTCTTGGATGATTGTTGTACATGGAGGTGGCAGGTACAATTCTTGGATGATTGTTGTACATGGAGGTGGCAGGTACGATTCTTGGATGATAGTTGTACATGGAGGTGGCAGGTATGATTTTTGGATGATGGTTGTATATACAGTTGAGCTCATAAATGTTCATACCCTGGAAGAAATTATGGCATTGGTTTAAAAAATAAGACTGATCATGCAAAAAAACTGTATATTTAATGATAGTGATCATATGAAGCCATTTATTATAACATAGTTGTTTGGTGACTTTTAAAATCATAACGATAACAGAAATCACCCAAATGGCCTTGAGCAAAAGTTTACATACCTTTGAATGTTTGGCCTAGGTGACAATTGTAATTAAATCCACACCTGTGTCTTTTTAAATTGCAATTAGTGTCTGTGTGGAAATAGTCAATGAGTTTGTTAGCTCTCATGTGGATGCACTGAGCAGGCCAGATACTGAGCCCTGGAGAGCAAATAAGATCTGTCAAAAGACCTGCGTAACAAGGTAATGAAACTTTATAAAGATGGAAAAGGATATAAAAAGATATCCAAAGCCTTGCAAATGACAGTCAGTACCGATCAATCACTTATTCAGAAGTGGAAAATTCAGGGATCTCTTGATACCAAGTCAAAGTCAGGTAGACCAAGAAAGATTTCAGACAAAGCTGCCAGAGGAATTGTTCTGGATATAAAGAAAAACCCACAGGTAATTTCTGGAGAAATAAAGGCTGCTCTGGAAAAAGATTAAGTGATTGCTCAAGGAGCACAATACAATGACTCTTGAAAAATTAGCTGTATGGTTAGGTTGCCTGAAAAAAGCCTTTACTGCATCAATGTCACAAAAAAGCCTGGTTACAATATACCCGAGAAAACCTTGACACGCCTCACAGCTTCAATGTAATTTGGAGTGGCAAGACCAAAAAAGAACTTGATGGTCACAACCATCAGCGTTATGTTTGGAGAGGGATCAACAAGGCTTATAGTGAACAGAATACATCCCCACAGTGAAGCATGTTGGTGTCTCACTGATAATTTGGGTGGGTGTGAGCTCTAAAGGCATGGAGAATCCTGTGAAAATGTATGGTAAGATGAATGCAACGTGTTATCAGAAAATACTGACATACATTTTGCATTCTTCTGCAGGAAAATCCTGCATAGAACAGACTTGGACTTTCCAGCACGAAAATGAAACTAAACACAAGGCCAAGTGGTTACAGTAGAAACCCTCCAGTGGTTACAGTAGAAAAAGGTGAAGGTTCTGGAGTGGCCATCACAGTCTCCTGACCTTAACATCATCAAGCCACTCTGGGGAGATCTCAAACGTGTGGTTTATGCAAGACGACCAAAGACTTTGCATGACTTGGAGGTATCTTGCCAAAACGAACGAGTAGCTATACCTGCAAAAATGTGGGTCCTCATAGACAACTATTACAAAAGACCGTGCAATACACATTATTAAGAACTAAGGGTATGCAGACTTTTGAACAAAATTGTGGAGGTGATTGTTATGATTCTTGGATGATTGTTGTGCATACAAAATGATATGTATAATACAAAAATCTTAATAATGTTTTATATTGTAGTATAACTATTATGTATTATATTAATAGTTATGTAATGATATTAATGTAGTATATGATTAATATATTATTTTATATATATATATATATATATATATATATATATATATTATAGAGAGAGAGAGAAAGAGAGACAAAGTACTATGTACAGTATACTGCATATAACAGCCATGAAACCTACTGAATACTTCATCAGTTGTTCCACTGTTGGAGTCCAGACCAGCTAGTAATGTCTATTATTTTTCCCCTAATGAAAATCCTGGTTTTCTGCTTAATGGAAGGCTTTTATTGCATCAGGAAATATAAACAGTGTTAATTAAAAATGTGTAAATTAGCTGGAGGAAAATAGTTGAAAATGTATGAATAAAGATATTAACCACTGTTTAATATGCTTCTGTTCACAGCATTCAGCTGAGCAATTAACATTACACATTTAAAAGGTCAATATAGAGTCGTGCTTAGCCCTGCTTCACACATATTACCTGAACAACTGACCTGTGTTAGTGTGTATATGTTAAATGTATTGTTACATGTCTCCCCAATACATTAAGAGAGGGTGGCCACAGCCTGGGATCAGCCGTTATTGATGTCAACACTGGAAACATTAGTGTTAAGTGCCTTGCTGAAAGATCGATCGATAGAGTAGCAACTTTCACTCGGCTAATGCCCTAACTATCAGGTTACCTGCCACATTCAGCGGGAGAGTATGGGATGACTAGCATCTATAATGTTATCTGGAAAATGTGTTGTTAAAACAATAGTATTGTATTTCTAATGGTGCTGTCCAAGAATATAAGCCTAAGGAGGTAATGACCTCTAGTTAACTGTTTAGGCCTCCGCCCCAATGTCTGAACTGTCTTCCTGTGGGACATGATGAAACCACTCAGTGGAATTTACCAGCAACAGTGACCACATCCCTATCTGTTTCTCTTGGTTTGTTTCTGTCTGTCCCTCCCTGCCTGTCCTGTCTATCTGTCTTTCCCTTTCTGTCTCTCTTTTCCCTTTCTCTTTCCCTTTCTCTTTCTCTCTCTAGATGTCTTTCTTATCTGTTTATGTCTGTCTGTCAAATTCAAATTGCTTTATTGGCAGGAAAAACAGTGTTAATAGCGCCAAAGCATCGGGGTATACAGTATATACTGTAATAAAAACATATTGACGAGGTAATACGGTAATACCAAAAATTTTATTTTTTTAATCAAATCAAATCCAACTTTCTACAGGTGACTATGGAATCATGCTGAAGTAAAACTCTCTGGCAATTGAGGTAACTTTGATGATGTTAACATGTTGGTGTTTTTTTCCCTCTACAGTACAGGCCTACTGAGACTATATCCTCAAGGCATCTTACCACTGGTGACTGTCCGCCCACAACAAGCCATAGTAGGAGACATAAATATCCTATGTCTTCTACAATTATACCTTATTTGATGAGTGTGGATGCATGACAGCAGTCTTGACATACTTTTTGCATATGTGGATGGTTTATTTTTATTTTGGGATCAAAAAGCTTTGAGTATACCAGCTATAAACAAATATTAGATAGAGATTAGTTACAAGGAAGCAAACTCATTTTATTTTTACCACTCTTTCCTTCTACTTGCTGTACTTTATTTGTCCAAGTCAGAGAGGGGTAAACATTCAGTCTTTTTTTAAATACCAAAGTCAATGTCAAATCAAACATAATACAAAATACTTTATAAAAATATTTTTTGTAGTAGTTACAGAGACCTTTTACAAAGTACAAATGACTTTTTTTGCTGTGTCTTTTAGTGTTAAATTCGGTTTATATACAAAAGAATTAAGGGAACACTGAAATCACACGCCAGGTCTTAATGAAAAAAATATATCAAAGGTCAAAATCATTCGATTAGATTCAATTTAATTGTCATTTAACAGTACAAGTACAGTACAACAAAATGGAGTTGGCATCTAACCAGAAGTACAAATAGAGGAGGGCATTCAAGTATTCTGTATACGTACATTACCAATGGAATGTATAGATGTGTACAAATGGCAATACTAAATGTGCAGTAAGACAAATAGAGGAGGGCAGACATTTTACAAGTATTAAGAATAGTGTATGTTACAACTGGAAAAATAGTTGTTCGGGTACAAATGGTCATTCAAGTTGTGCAAACAAGGCAAATGAAGGAGTGAGGCAAAGATTGCAGCAATGAGGTTCCGAGGTAGACATGCGGGTGCAACAACTGTAAAAAAAATAATGCAGGCACAATGGCAATGCTAAATGTGCAGAGGCAAATTGAATGTGCAACTGAAATACCGGAATAGAAACGGTGAGGTTCCTCAGGTAGACACATACCATTAACAACTGAAAACTTCCATTATCAAGCAAAGCAAGGCAGTTTGCTGTACATTGTGTAGTTTGTTGAGAACAAAATTACATAACAAACCCACACCAAAAATCACTGTAAACAATTGACACCACAGGCTGTTCCAACTTGTGTGAATTTCAACACGGCAACTCACAATGTGACTCAGTCGTGTGTATGGCTCCCATGTGCCTGTATGTACTACCGACAATATCTGGGCATGCGATGAGACGGTGGATGGTGTCCTGGGGATCTCCTCCCAGACCTGGATCAGGGCATCAATAAGCTCCTGAACAGTCTGTGGAGCTACTTAGTGGCATCGGATGCACTGATACATAACGTCCTAGAGGTTCTCAATGGGATTCAGGTCTGGGGAACGTGAGGGCCTTTCAGTGGCATCAATGCTTTCATCATGCAGTGATGTTTCGTGAAATCAAAATTGATCATTTAAGTCAGAATTAACCTTTGAGTATTAACAAGTGTTAACCCTGGCTTCCTATTGTTAAAAATCTGACTTATCCTAACATCGAATGTCAGGTGAATTTAACATTCCCAGAACCCTGGAGTCCTATTGTTAAACAGCCACCATAAATGACAAACCTTACACCCCCATACCATATTGAATACGTCATACAGGAAGTACCACCTACCTGTCAAGCATTATCCAAAGTGACAGAATATGCCATATAAGGAGAGAGCAATTGTATGTGACCACCACCTGCAAAACCATTATCATGATTACATGTTCCCTTCATTTTTTTTCAGTGTATTTATCTAAGTAATGTCTACATGTTGATATTTTGTTAAATGTGTGTAAATTATCAAGTTTTGTTCACATGTTATGTTTTCCCCCTGTCAGACCTGAAGAATATTATCTTTTTTCGTGGCATTGGCTAATGTGGTACCAAATAAATAAACAAAAGCGTTGTACTTGCTATGATTTCTTTCACTGGATTGTTGTCTATATGAAAACAGTGAAGGAATGGGGAAATTCCTTAAATCCAGTGTGTCAAACATACATTAGTACTGCTTAAAATCACTCAAGATGTCTCCAACCTAAAACCAGGCAAGAATGACATCATGAAGGCAACAAGTACAGAACCTATTTTGTCGAGACTCTAAGCTGATTAATCACAACCACTCCCAAGAAATCAGTGATATCAGTGAGCCGTGACTACGAAATGGGGCCTGTTTTTCTGTGTGACAGATGGAGCGCTGTCTTAATTTTCTGCGGTTTTGGTTGGTAAAAACAGAGTATGCCTACGAAAATATTTGCCTACCCTTCTAAAATGTGATTTAGTAATCTACAATCGACGCATCTTTCTTAGAACAATGTTAGACGATACCTGGTGGGTGGTTTTTCAGAAAGGACTTTAGAAAAGCAGGCAACTCTTTGTCAAATGTAACATGGCGCTGCCTTCAGGATAAAACATTATATTATTATGGAATTAATCACGATATTTGTGGAGGAAAGGCTGATGATTGCATTTGACGCTGCCTCAACTCCATACGGAAAGGCTGATGATTGCATTTGACGCTGCCTCAACTCCATAGAGGTAGGCCATGTGATTCTGCTTGTTCTGAATCTCAGAAAAGTGCGATATTTGGTGCGATCATTGGCTGCTGACGACATTTACTTAAAGTTAAGAGTTCAGGTGTAAATCACACTTTATTTCTGTAATTTGCGTTGGTCCATCGCTGGTGGCCCTGACAATCGCAGGTTACGCTCGAGCGGATGAAACTTATTTGAGCGCGGGTGTTCACGATTGCGAATGTACATTTGCGTGCCTGGGGGTTCTGCATCGTTTTGTCAATACTAGTGGCTGTGGAGCAAAACATCAAACTACTGCAAATTCAGTATACAAGCAAAAAGCAACGGATATCTTGACTTTCATATACAATAATGTTGAAACATCTGTACGAGACATTTCTTTTACAGCAATGGTTTGAAACAATAAAAAATATGAATACTTCTTTAGATATTGGTTTATATTCAGATGAAGTCAGATTCTGCTAATTCAAGGGTTCAACGTCATTCGCTTCACTTGTGTGTGGTCATAACGTTTTGTCTTATCAGTGTATAAGAAAGCAGCGCACATAAAGGTCACTGACGGACAGGAGGAGATCTTGTGAAGTGCATGCTCAGCAAGTCATCTGGCACCAAAGTAAATGCCTCAACCATAAGAAATCTTATGTGTTGAACTGACCCACAACCCAGGCGTTGCAACATCCAAGCTCTACCTAACAGAGATACACAGGACTGGTAATTAGAGATGCCCTTTATGACCACAGCCACTTTGTATCAGCTTTTATTTATAAGTCATACTATTAGGTGGTATTATGAAAATAGTAAAGGAACACCTACCTGTAAAAGTTCAAACTTTTCATGAAATGTGTTACATTTCAGTCCTTTGTATTAATTTTTTTTGAAGATTGTAAGAATGGGATTTTGGAGATCATATACGTTTTGACCATGCATTATAATACATTAAATTCCTTTTCATAATTTTAAGTTTGCATATGGCAAATATAAAAATGCAACAACATAATTCAACCCAATTTCCTGTCTCCCCCTGTAACACAGAAGAGACCAGAGTCAGAATAAAACCAGGGAGAAATACACAGGCATCATGATAGCTACACAGGTGTACAGGAATTCGTGAGACAATGGCAGATGATAGGATTGGGGGTGGCACAAACAGGAGGGCGGAGACAAAGTAAACCGTCTGGGACATTAACAGGTGGAAGGAGTTCGGAGTGTCTTTTGGGACAGTTCAATATTCAGGGGAAGAGCAACACTGAGTTGTGACACCCACATTCACTAGTTTAGCACTTTCTTTGGTCAACCAGCTGAATAAAGAAATGTCATAACGGTTTAGATGGCACCACAATTCCCTACACTGTTTTGTGTTAGCTTTTACGCAGCAGAAATTTAGTGTACTGTGTGGAACATCCAGGATATTTGAGATTTGTCACTTGCCCCAGTCTGTTATTGTTCTTCAATAAGCTTGAGGAGAAGGAAATCATGTCTCTTATGACATTAATAATGACATTATTAAGTGGCAGGGGTTGCAGCTTTTCCATTTGACAACAGAAGTTGGGCAGGCATTCATTGTCCAAAGAAAGTCTGCATTTCAGAATGCACATTGGTATCAACAAAACAATATTTCTGACTGAATAAGTAAAATGAAATGCTATCATTCCACTATTACTGCAGATATAGCATACATTTTGTAGCATCACAATGCAAAAACTCAATATCTGTTGCTTGTTTAACTTTGTTGATTGACAACATTAAGGAGGGAAGATAGGGAAAATATAGTACCGGTACTGGTCACCTGTAACCTATAAAGTCACCTATAAAGACAAGATATATATTTGTAATATATATTATACAGTACCAGTGAAGAATGTGGACACACCTGCTTATTCAAGGGTATATATTTTGTTTACATTTTCCACATAGGAGAATAATATTGATGACATCGAAACTATGAAATATGGAATACATTGCAGGCAACCAAAAAATTGTTAAGCAGATTAAAATACGCATATATTGTAAATTCTTCAAAGCAACCACCATTTGTCTTGAAGAAATTCTTCCCTACTAAACCAAACCATTCTTCCTGGAATCTTTTGCTATATTGAACATGAAGGATTCTTCCAAGAACCTCTCAAGTAACCAAAGGTTCAAATACAATCCATTAACAAGCAATGGTTAATGAAGGACTACAGAGGTTACTTGAGGATTTCAAAAATTCCTGGAGTGACCACTAATTCTTAGAATGTACTATAGCTGAGCAGAGGAAATGGCTATGCAACTGGACTTCATCCTCAATGAGCTGGAACAATATAAATGATATACCCAGACTAAAGCAAACGGTAGACCAGATCAAATTTTTTATCCATTTAAGTTGTTCTTTAGAACACTAATTATTACAAAACTTTAAAATGACTAACACAAAAGTTTTCAAATGGACACATTGGACTGATAATTGTATCTTAGTACACTTAAAATATAATCATCATTTATCTCAAATATATCAGTAATAATATGAAATCCTGAATATATTTTAAATAAATTAGGATTATATTAAACGTATTAAAGTTCAATGTAAGTGGTCCCTAAAATGGCACTTAAGTACAATTCGTTTTTACGCATTAATCATTAAGGACCTGACTACAAACGTATTTATCAACCCAAATGTCAGTCATATTTTATAAGTGTATTCATCAGCCTCAATTAGAACAAGAATGTCTCAATAGGATTTCTTTGGGAACCACCCTAACCTCCATCCCAGACAGGAAATATATGTCCATGTTGCTCTATTTTCATTCTGCTGGTGGTTAGTTTTGTGGAAGAGTGGGTGAGTATTCCCGTTTTCTGCTAGTAAGGTGGAAACAATATTATTTTTAGGAGTTTTGCAGACCTACATTTTGTTAAGTAGTGTTCTGCTATATCTACTGTAGAATATGCATAGTATTTAGGACCGTGGTTCCCAACCTTGTGGGTGTGCCCCAATTATGGGGCCCATTGTTTCACGGTGTTGAAAATTCCTAACCACCCTTATAATATGTATCATACACTTCAAACAAAGACACACACACCAGCAGAAACAAACCAACAACAGATTTAATATATGAGTCAGTTAGGTATGGAGCCATGTCATTGTGGAATACTCTGCCACAGGAGGTTACTTAAGCATGTTTATATAAAAATATGTACATATTAAAAAACATTGTGTCTCCTCATACTCTTAAGCTAAAGCTCTAATTTAGCAGTACTGTGAGAATATGAATATCTGCAAGTTTTTTCTTTGTCTTGCCAAAATACATTTCTGCATATTTCTCTGCTGTCTGTTCTGTGTTTGGACTCTGCAGCATGTTCAATAGCTAATGGGGATCCCATTGAACTAAAAGTCCTTATCTGTAAAACAAAAGACACATGGGGTATAGTATTATTTATGAGATCTCTGGGCATCTGCCAATATATTTAAGAACAGTGTTTCAGTGTTATGGTCTTTACTGTCTAAGTGCTGCATTTTATACTGTAATGTCCTGAATGCAAGAACAGTGTGTGGTAAGAGAACATTTAGGTTTCCACCCCATCATCTTGGAACTTTGAAGAAGGATCTGAAATTAGACCATTTTTTTCTGATTGTTGGTTTTAAATCACAAATTGAAAGGCAACGCAATAGAAATTGCACATGTTTTTAAACTGGTTCCATTTCAGCTCTTAATGTTGTTTTTCTATTGTTTTTTCTTGGCTTCATTACGGATGCCCCGTCAAATTAACAAAATCCAACGAATGGTGTATTTTGCATTTTCAAATGTGAAACAGGGTCCCCAGGTTCAGAATAAAGAAAAAGAGTGGTCGACCGATTGGTAGACCAACATATTCTACAAGGAGAGAATAAAACAGAGAAGGTTCAATACAAAATACATCAAAGCAATCAGCTGGTGGTGTGGGCTGATGTTGACATGTTTGTCTGCAGACCAGTGACACGATGGAAACACGTCTTTGGTTCCATGAGGCACCGTAGGGGCAAGACCAGAGACAGGATGAATGACAGCCCAGTCACTGTGGAAACTGGGGGTGGAAACCAAAAATATTGCAGACATAAAGACACATACTGATCTGTGTGTACGTGCGATTCCCGCCAACTTGTGTGTGGGATGATGGATAAAAAAAACAATGACCTAAGATGCTTGTCTACCTCATACTATTACGGTACATTGGCAACTTTCACAATAATGTTCATGTTGCTTTTGCATGAAAATGTCATTATTTTGAAGATTTCCAGATCTTTTTTCTAAAAACAGTATTCAAAAAAGCACTTTCAGTTTTAAACTTGCCTAGGCTACAGCCATTTAATGTTAAAAACTACTACCTGGGACCACTACCGGAAAGGTTAGAAAAACATTCTTTGGGTTTTGAAGTCTCTGTATTGCTGATTGGATAACTCCTGGGCCCTGAGTAGTGTGAGGGTCTAAGTCGTCACGGCGGCCAGATGTTCACATTTCGGTCAAGGCCCGGAGTTCCAGCACAGGGTTCGGCAGTTTGGTTTAGAGCATACCGAGGTGGACAGATGGATGTTGGACAGTGCTTAGTTCAGAAACATGAGGCAAAAATGGTGAGGTGGAGCGTCAGAGAGGAGGGGGAGACGCTATGCCACGCGGGGCAGACGTTACAGTACCCACCCCCCCCACCCCCCCCCCAGACGCGGCTCCAGATATCGCCACCCGACGGTGCCCCGGAGCAGGCCGGTACGCATGCAGAACAGAAGAACCTGTCTTCCGAAGGACATGGAAGGTCCCACATGTTGGCTGGGAGGGAGTCCTTCATTATATTGAATGTTTTCTGAGACCTTCCTCACATAAATTTAACAGTCTGGCAGTGCGTGGACAATTCAGATGAAACAACAACTAAATGTAGATTTGTACTGCACCAAATGTTGGCAGTTGAATTCTCGCTTCCTCCGATCCCATTTTCATTCAATTTCTGTCTCCATTTCTGTTTCAGTAATTCAAAACATGAAGATAAAATTCTGCACCATTTTTTTATAGGCTGTTATCATCGATCTGTACACAAATAGGAATCATTTGCATTTTACCATATGATTGAACTTACATTGAAAATAAAAAAGTATTTAAAACAGGCACTAATATTCACATTGAAGAACCAATTTGATTGTTTCAGAGTATATCTGTCTAAAACCACTTTCTGTACATCATAATACTTACATTAGTTTTACATTCTAACACCCTGCTAACACCAGATCTTAGGTCTGTGCTACTTCCATTGATTCATTACATGTCATGTTGTTCTGGGTCTTTCAATTTTTACAGTGGAGCAGTTTTTCCCTAATCCCATAAATATATTTTTCAAAGTAATGAGTTACTACACTCAATAGTTTTATGTCCTGTTCCGAGTATAAAAATAACATAACAAAGACCAGCTTCTCAAATAATTTGTTTTTGGTTGCCGGTTATGTCCCATACAAAGTGAAATTGAGCCCAGATAGACAAGAAGCATGGCTCCGCTTTTTTAACAGAGTTTCCACATGAATCAACTCATTATTCTTATTGTGTTTTCTGTTTGTTTTTTAACAATAAAACCATTGGGTGTTTTGAATTGTGACAAATTCTGAGAGGGAACAACAAACATATAAAGCACAATGTATTCCTCTGATTATTTACCCAAATAACAGCTGACTTTGTACAAACAATTTTTAAAAAAGCAGCCGTTGAACACCAGCTATGGTATGGAACACATGTTCAGTATTTCATGAACACATGAATGAGACAGAAAGTCAGTGCAGGGAGCTTGTGCTGCTCTATCCTTTGAATTGTTTCTCTACAAATGAATTGATATGACTTGAACTGTTGTTCTAACTCAGTCTAGCTTTTCTCTCAGATCTTAAAATCCCTACCACTTCCACAAACGACAAAGGACAGGCACAGCGTGAAAGTCAATCAATGGCTCTTTACGTGTCCTGTTCCTTTCCAGTCGGGCTCATGGTTTTGTCCTACGGTATATTTGCAAATTTCAACAAATATAAAATGTCTGTCACGACTACAGTAACATGACTTATTTAAAGTGATATGATCCTGTCTCTCAGTGTTACCACACAGACTGTACATGGAAGAATTGGTCCGAATTCCGCCTTCGAAATGCTTGAAATACGTACAAGGTTTATGGAACCATTATGAAGACATTATGATTGACATGTCTCATCTGAGGTATAATGGTCTAGTCTTGTAACTTACCCTGTCACATAAAATCTTGAATTATATCAGCCCCCTTGGTGTCAACCTGTCTCAGCGCCCCCAGTGAAACATTCCTAGTGCCATGAAAATGGGGTTCTCGGGGTGTGTTCTTCTGTAGAGGCATTCCTAATCCCCTTTACAACTTGGCCCATACTTGATTCTTCCACTGTATAATAGTTAGGGTACTACCAGATTTACGAGCTGTAGGCCTACAGAGGGATATTCCCTCACTGTGAATGTGCTCCTTGGAAACCACGTCTGATCTTAGCCACCAATTAACACTCTTGTATACATTTTATGACAACAAAGACTGATGTCTTGATTCAATTCTACATTAAAACGCAGGCACGAGTTTGACAACACGTTTACGTTGCATTGACTTGGAGGAATATTTCCACACTAAATGACCACACAGATCGAGGGGTCAGGGTTAAGATGCAGTTAACAACGTCTCTACTGGATGTTAAATATATACGTTGTTCTGTGACAGATTATCAACACACTAAACTTATTTGATGGATGACAACCAAAGTGAAACCTTAACATTTTTCGGATTTTTCCGGGCCATCAAACCAGCAGCTCTCAACTGACCAGACTAAAATGACAGTATGGCCCATACCATTCTATACAGAAAGTGTAAATGTGGATCTCTACTGTAAACTTTTGCCCAATCAAAGGTTGTAAAGAATGGGGGCTGTGTGGTCCAGTGTGAAATCTACACTGATAATGACTAGTGTTTCTTGTCTGGTCTGGGACATCGCTCTCTATGTCCATCTCTGTGTCTGTCTCACACTCTGTCTCCCTCGCTCACTTCTCTTCGTGTCTCTCTCGCCATGTCTTTTTTCTCTCTCTTTCATATACACACACACAGCTTTGTCTAAACTGGAAATTTAAATAATGATTTGTTTTTGGTGCCGTATGGAATTTTTGTTCTAGCGTCCATTTCCATTTGAAGCAGGGTAAGTTTATCTCTATATCATTGTTCATTGATACCAAATGTTAAAGTAAAATAGGCACTGGAAACTGAAAGGACTATAGGATTTTCAGTAATGATCGATTCAGATGGAGGTGTGTGTTTGTTCTGCTGCTTGCGACTCACATATAAAACTCTCACTGAGCATTCCAGACAAAACCTGAAACTGTTGTGACTTGACATCAAAAAAGGACAAAACGTAACAAATGCAACGTGCCTCGACAGAGGTTGCCGTTTTTTGTCATTAATCTTGTTCTGGAGGAAGCTGCCACTAAGGCAGACATTTTTTGATTGGTTGCCTCGATGTTGAAGCTGGCGCATGCATTGAAAATGAGTCTCATTCTCTGCAAAGATATTTGACTAGTTAGCTTAACCCTATTCTAAACCATAACCCTGACCTGCACCACTGCTCTTCGTCTTTCCACGGTCCATATCTAATCCTAACATTACTACTTCTCTAGAACCACTTGCCTAAATGGAACCTGCTTCAGTATGTATCCTCTACATACCCATTCTATTAACTCTTAGCCCTGACTTTAAAATGGAATCAACCAAACACAACCTTTCTGACAGCAGAACTGCCTCCAAAACAAGATAATGAGGACAAAGAGTCCCTGTTCTCTCCTACCTCCAAATGTTATTTCTGGGAGAATCACTTTTCTATATTTTAACTAACAACATTTTTATTTCTGGAAGAATCAGTGTTCCACTCTCCAGCACTCATGTTATTTCTGGTAGAATCTATGTTCTGCTTTCCAGCCTCCAGACATTATTACTGGGAGAATCCCTGTTCTACTCTCAAGCCTTCAGACATTATTACTGGGAGAATCACTGTTCTACTCTCAAACCTTCAGACATTACTACTGGGAGAATCACTGTTCTACTCTCAAGCCTTCAGACATTATTACTGGGAAAATCACTGTTCTACTCTCCAGCCTCCAGACGTTATTTCTGGGAGAATCATTGTCTGATGCTGTGCCTTCTCTTCCCTTTAAAAAGTTTCCCCCACTTAGTCAGACAATACACCATGAATCATTTCTCTGAACATGCAAAGCCTCTGATGGCTGTTTTATTCTGAGGTACTGTACAGTAAGGCACCAAGCCATGGTGCCTTACATTTCAAATCCTTTTATTGACTCAACATGTAGCACACTCCAGTGCACACCTGTCAAATATTACCACAGACATCCAGACTAGTAATTGCAGGGATAAGAGAGAGAGGTTGAAAGCGAAACTCATCAGGAGAGCTACTTCAGTTTCACACCTACTACTTTGATGGGACATCTAGGTCTTTGCTTTCCAACTTTCATGAGAAGTCATCATATTCTACAATTTAGAGAATGAATATGTATCTGGGGGGTTTTAAATATATTTTAGTTCCTTGTTGTGTCCATGTGATATATTACTTACTTTTACGCAAAAAAAAACTCTTCTGTCTACATTGTTTTGTAACATAGATGAATGCTTGATTGATTTTAGGATGTTTACTGATCCCCAGTAATTGTTGGTACTTGTATGTCGTGTGTATAATCCTGCCTCACACTACAACAACATGACTTGTCTCTTCCTCACCTTCCCTTACCGATCAAGACCTGAATGGTATGACTCAGGTGGTGTAGAGTGGGAAGGTGGGAAGGAAGTGTATAATGAGATTAAAAATGAATGCAAACTGATAGATAAACTGTCAAGAAAGTTTAAATGGGGAATGTCTGAGGCACTCAGATGAAATAAGTAGAAAAATATTATTTCAAACATTAACTGGAAAAACTGTCTGTAGATGTGTTCTGGTTATTCTTGTTTGTGTGTATGCTAGTAGTTGAGTGAATATTTTGCATATTGACCCCCCTGTTGCAAAATTCTTTAGTAGTAAAGCCTCTGTATCCTTGTTCACAGACATTGAATGGCCGTAGGCACAGTAACATTTGATTTCAGTTCCACTGGGCTTGCGTCCACACTGCCTGTAACAATACAGTCTTTTTTCTTCTTTTGCCTTCTCAGTTGGTTAATGTTTGCATTGAGTGGCCACACCAACCGCAGAAAGAGTGGGAGAGAAGAGGTGTGCCAGTGGTAAACCTCATGACATCACAAGACACAAACCCTGCTGCCATTGGGCAAGAGCTGGAGGCAGCCAGGTTTATAAGCCAACAGGCAGCCTCACTCAAGCAGCATCCATCCAAATCCAAAGTGAACTGTGCGCCTCCAACTGAATACTGAGCAGATCTCCAGTCCTTTTGACAATCTACTGCAGTAATATCTTGGGGATTCTCTGAGGAACAAACCCAGGTAAATAATGGCTTCTGTGATTTCGGAGATGGTGCTAAAATTCAAAACAACTATATTTAGGTGATATTTTGGTAAATACCTCACATAAAGGGAATTTTTTTACTGCAGAGTAGAGTCTGATATTGACATGCTAAGCATGTGCTTTATGCACCCAGATTAGTGTCAACAGAAGCCATCGATAATCCTCTTCTGTAAAAGCGGAAAGAAAATTGTGAGACATTTTTGTTAATCCTTCTTTAAATATCAAACGTACCCTTATACAGTATTAGTCGAATATGTTTAAATATTGTGACTATTTTGGGCAGTATTATGGTTAGTTACTAACAAGTGGATGTTCAGTAAGAAATAGTGCTAGGTGATCTGGAGTATGCATTAATGCACATGGGCTCTTTACACCAGATAATTACAGGCCACTTCTTGGTGAGGTGGCTGATAGAAATGGCTGATAGAAACTCGGTTTTGTACTCTTGAAATTAAGACTTGTGCACGTGACAACAGGACACTACAGCCGAAGCATTCAAACCCACAGCTAATTTGTTGTCAGCTAACTGACTGATACAATATATTCCGAGACTAGACCGCAGTATGTAAGAGCTGCTATGAGGACAAGTAATAATGATAGGAAAGCTGACATCTGGATGAGTTCCTTTTGAAATCCGACCTCATCTGCAAAAATCCGTTAAATGTCCCAAGTAGTTCATGTCGCCTCTGTACTGTCACGCTTGCATCTCTCTACACCACAAATCTAAGTACCCTTCATTCTAGAACCCAAGAAACTAATGAGAAAGTAGAGTTAGCATCCAAAATAAAGCTGAGGGGCGTTCATCATGTTCTCTGCCTCCCTGCACCGACTGTGGTCTTCCAGACTTCCACTTTTAACTTGGGGAATTATACACTATGCAAAGCTTATTATAGGGAAAGCTGTAACACTGCCTGCTCAGACTTATACTTCCTGTAATGTTGTTCTAGCTGAGAGCAGCTCTGCTGAAAAACAACAGGGAGATATTTGTGCACTGGTTTGGCTTGCTGGATGTCATTAGCTGGGAGAAAGTTTTGTGTTTTCTGCCAAAGTTTAGGGAGTGACTTTAAAAGGAGTGCACATCCGCCAGAGTCCCTCCACTGGTATGTGGTGGAGAATCATAAGGATTGGTTCTCCCTGTATATCCATCAATGACTTCGCAGGCACTTAAATTCATTACTAATCGCTCATTTTCAACCATTCATTGGAATTTGTATTTATCACATTTTCTTTTTGGAAACAGGCATTCAATGCTCAGGTGGCACAGCAGTCTATGGCCCCATTGTGTCACCAAGCTGACCACCAAAGTCTAAGTTCAAGCCTAGGTGTTGCTAGTTGTCCCATGTACAATGCAAATTGGCCAGCATTGCCAAAGGAGGGAGGAGCCTGGGCATTAGGGATTTCCTCATCTCATTGTGCTCTATAGACTCCCTTATTTGGTTCAGACACCAAGTCAGTTTTCAAGGTGAGGAGGAAGTCAAAGTTGCCTTTATGAGGGACAAAAGTGATTCTCTGGTTGGGCATACAGAATATATATATGAAAGGTGGTAAAATCAGTCTTGGACTGGTTTCAACAGTTTGCATTTTCAAATCACATAGTGATGATAGCTTTCAATGTACACATCTTGTTTTCTTTCTTTGAAGATACACATTTTGACAATGAAGGCTGCTATTGTTTTCGTTCTGCTCTTTACGACTGTACTGTGTCGCCCGGGGAAACGTGTGTCCAGCAGTTCAGAGAGCTCAGAGGAGCTGGTAAGTATTGCATTTTTTATGAAAATACATGATACTTCTACAGACAGACACACACAGACAGATAGAAGTGTACATGGTATCAATTACATTTGATGTTCCTACTGACAGGTAAAACCTGCTTCAGTGCTTAAAAAAGCCTTGGAAGTACTCACCGGGGTTGCACCTATACAGGTAAGAACGTGCTAACCTTCTTACCAGAGACATTTCTTTATTATATACGTCTGGCATTGGAATGTATACATTTGCCCTTTAGGAGGAATTGAGATAATTCAGATAATTGAGGTATTTTTAAGGCTGCGGTTTTCTTGTAGAATGTGGTTATGGCAACATCAGATGAGACTCTGACAAAGATAAAGGAGAGGTAAAGCATAGTTATATCGTAGAAAATATTAAGGTACTACATAGAATCCTATAGGTTCTTTAGTTTGTCCCGTAGGGTAAACTATTTTGGTACAGGTTGGAACCTTTCCACAGGCCCCTTTATAAAAAACCCTTATAAAGGTTCTATTTTAAAATGGCTCATACTTGACAATCATGTTTCTTCTGAAAAAAACACATTACTTATCATGAGGCCTTTCCTTGGCCTTGTTGCACTTCATCCCAGGGGGGTAAGAAACTCCTTGTCTACAGGATATACCAGGACTGCAAAGTGATGTGAGATTCATACTGGGACTGAGTTAGGATATCCAACAAGTGGAACAAGTGGATATCCTAATCTAATCAAGTAAATGTTGATTAGATTATAAACTTATATGTAAACTGGAACAACCATATCTGTGATGGGTGCAATAAATCCAACATTTCTTTATGGAGCATATAATTGTGTGTTTGTTTAAAATCTATTCTTGGAAAAACCCTTTCCTTTCACAATGAACACTATTAGAACACTTGTTTTAGTAGCAAAATGAAGTAGGTGGGATGTCCATAAGGACATAATGTCACCAAAGATGTATCTTAAAAAAGTATGTTTTCCACCTGAGATGACCATATCTGTGCTTTCAATGGTTGTTGTTGATGGATATTGACAGATTCATTAATGCTGTTTTTCTATTCTTCAGGATGTTGATCCTACTCTAGACCCAACGACAAACAGCACAGCATCAACAGACAGCACAGACAGTGATGAAAGCGATGAGAGTGAGGAAAGCACAGACAGCACCCACAGTGCAGACAGCGATGTGAGTAACGAAGCATATGTATATCCAACGATTCACAGCTCATGTGTGAGATATAGTTCTTATTTCATTTATAGAAGAATGCGTATGTATGACTCCAGTTCACCCTGTTAGAAATGAACGTGCCTTGAAGAACAAGTTTGAGTTCTATAATGTGCCACATTTGAACTTTTCCAACTCAAATGAACATTTCTTGAGGTACTTTTTCACAAGGGTAATCAAAGAACCTCAATATAAAAATAGCACAACTTTTTCTCATGGCAGATGTTCAATCTTGATTATTTTGCAGATCATATTCTGGTATATTGTTCAGATTAGTTTTGTTGCTTATTAGAGGCATAGCATTCAGATGTTAGTGTTTGAACTGTGTTTGAACTGTACACCACGAATACAAAATATTTAAAATTTATGTACACAATATTATTTCTCATAGTATTAATATTAGTATTGCTGATTATTTGATTACATATGAAAACAAAGTGGTAACTAACCATCTTTAGAATCTGGGTTTCATAGGAGTGATTACCTTTAATGGGTGGTTAAAAAGAGATATTGAACCACACCCTACTAAGCCACACCTCCCCCTCAGAGTACCTCCAGGAAAATGTGGCAACATTCAACCATTAAACGTTCTTCAAAAAAAATTGTGATGGAACCAAATATGACCCATTGACTGGCCATTGTCTTTCTAAGAAACTCAATAAGTAAATTTAAGATCTCCAAGGTTCCTCCATTAACCCCCCCCCCCCCTTCAAACTGTGTGTAGGATCACATAGAAGCCCTATTTATTCATTTTATTAGCATCTGCTGAACCTAACCCCATTTTGTCTGTTTACGCATAAGATCTGGTCTAAACGTCTTCACAATGAGACTTTTAACCCTATACACACTCACGCCCTCTCTCATTCTGGGCTAAGGTTGTCAGACTGCATTGTTCAATGTGCTCTGCTTTTAACAACTTATGAGGAGTTTCATCAGAATAATAAGGTGGTCGCTGGGATGTTTTCAGGACACAGATGAGTCCAGTGAGTCCGAAGAACCAGGAACCCCCTTTCCGACATCTGAACCCACCGCGGAGGCAACCCTGGCTCCCTCTACAACCCCTGTCTTCGACAGCGGACGTGGGGACAGCATCGGCCACCCCGGAGACTACAAGAAGTCCATCATCTACACGGACACCAATAACATAGAGAAGGGGATGTCACCGTACAAATCCTATGGAAAGACTGATAACGGGATGTATGCTGGAAAGAAGGTGTCCATTTACAACACTGGGCTCGGAAATGAGATCGAGAAGACGATGACCGTGTTCAAGGTAAATGTGTTCCTAAGAAAGACGTGTCTCTTCTGTTTAGCGAAAGAGAGGTGTCTCTAAACACGCTTCCACGGCCTCTCCCCAGGCCCTGCAGGTACACGATCTGATGGAGGAGGACACCAGCACTCCGGAGGTGGAGAGCCAGGGTCTGGATGCCACCGGCAGGACAGCAGATGAGCCCGTCCTGCGCCAGGCCCACATTGACGAAACCAGCCAGGACAACTCGCCGTCTCAGAGCCTGGATGAGGAGGACGCAGAGAGCGCCAGCGCCGGTGATACGACGAGTGACAGCTCCAGTAGCCCCAGCAGCAACAGCAGCGAGGAGACTACAGGCACGCCCGGAGGGGAAGACAGCGACTCGACCGAGAGTCAGGAGAGCGACAGCGACTCGGCCGAGGAGGCGGTCACGGAGGCTACCGATACTCCCGTCGTCATCACTGCCAAGTAAAGGCCTCTTTCATCCTGCTGCTGTCAACGGTAAAGAATTATCCCAGGAACAAGAAGGTCACCCCTGCCTTAGGTGGTCGGAGAAAGGAGAACAAAGGAACCGAGATAAGCACAACTCTGCCACTAGGGTCTGATACAGTATGTCAATAATACCTGATGAAAGAAATAGCGTCATGACATACACAACTGTCCATTTTGTTCAATTGCACAATTATTTACACTACTTGTTGTTCGTCTTATTTTAACTGTAATAATGTATAATGTTGTAACATTTCTAAATAAATACATTTCATTTTTTTTCTTAAAAGTCCAAGAAGGGTCTGTTATTTTGCATATCAATATTTGGTTGTGCCTGCTGTGCCACTAAAAGACTCATCAACCGTGACCTATATTATAGACTGCTGAAAACATTCACAGTGAGGTTCCCCAGAGAAAAGAAACTAGACGTGTTATGCTTCATGGCTTTATGACAAGGGCCCTTTTAGACAACATTCCAACACACAACCTCAGCTCCTACTGATCCAAACTGTGAACTTAAACGAACTGTAAATAATATGGAAGTAAAACAATACTGGTAAATAAAACTGTTGCATCCCCATAGGAGGTCATTCATAAATAGATTCTCTCAACCTCCCCATTTCTTTAATTTGGTGAGCTGTTACTTGCAAAGCTACAATTTATATGTATTAAGACATGAGCCCTTAGCAGTTTAAAACAGCCGATAGCCACAAGAGGGTGCTGTATGAATGACCAAAATCTGAATTAGTATTCAATCATACCACAGTGCATTCTGAGTATACAGTCATACACTATCTATTTTGACTGATCATACATCACCAAACCTTAATAGCATTAAAATTAAGTTAACAGACATACATTTTCGCAATAATTCTCAATAATCTTAATTGGGTACACAAAAACACAACAAATATGTAAATAAATATTTGAACCACCTTTTAAACAAACCAATAAAAAGGGACACATACATTTTTCTCTATGTCTGTGATTACTCACCAGAGTAATTCCCCATCAATCGTCATGTTTACTTAGACAAACTACCACGAATTGCAAGACAAGACTCTAAACAAGAAATTACATCCCTCCATTGTCATGAATTCTTTTCTAAAAATTGTTAATGCTAGACGCATTTCTTTTTGACAAGCAAAAATTCCAGTAAATCATTGAAAGTTTCACAGTACTTGTATTTCACAAGCTATTGCTAACAAGATTTAATCTGTAAATGATTAAATATTACGCTTTCTTCAGATAAAAAAAGTAATGTTATAAACTTCTTGAAATGCTTTAGTTTGAGTCTTTAGAATAGAACAAATTGTCTCCTCTTTTCTCTGTGACTCGAACTGAAGTCACTGCAGGGGGAGTTGGTGGAACTGAAGTCACTGCAGGGGGAGTT
>JACXGJ010010157.1:0-22557 GCA_016801105.1 Esox niger | reverse complement strand
TGCACACTGGTGCATTGGGGTGTGCTCTGCTGGCAATACTCGGCCCTCATTCAGGATGATTGCGGTTGGTGGGTGTCCCTCTGGTTGATGCTTGGCAATGTGGGTGGATTGATTTCCTGCCTGTTGGGCCCTGTCCGGGGCCTCCTCCGGATAGGGCCACAGTGTCACTGGACCCCCCTGTCTCAGCCCCAACGTCATAGGCTGCTATATTATTGTGCTCGGGGAGTAGGGTCAGTCAGTTCTCCTTCTCCACTATAAATCCCTGTAGATCTAGTGAATGCATTTTCAAAATTTTCCCTGTTTTCTGCTGTCTTTAACTTAGGAGGACACAAGTTCCTAACCCGTACATGCGGAGTACCAGGCATGACTCATTCTGGTCCCTGTCCAAAGTCCTCCTGGTTGTGTTGCAGATCAAGATCACAGCTGCCACTGTCCTGACCCCCCCCCCCTTCCCCATGTCTGTCCCTGTCCTTGACCATCTGGTTATGCCCCTCATCCAGGCTGGATTTGAATGGATGCTGGGATTAGCCCAAATGCATTGAACTATTAAAACTTGGACTCTTAATATGTTCACCCGGCACAGCCAGAAGAGGACTGGTCACCCCTCGGAGCCTGGTTCCTCTCTAAGTTTCTTCCTAAATTTCGGCTCCCATAGGGAGTTTTTCCTAGCCACTGAAGTTCAACACTACTGTTGTTTGCTCCTTGGGGTTTAAGGTCGGGTGTTTTGTGAAAGCAGTTTGCGACAACTGCTGATATAAAAAGGGCTTTATAAAATACATTTGATTGATTGATTGAAATTTGATTGATAGTCAATATTATATTACAGCCAATTATAAGACTGGATTTACTGCACAAATGCAGTGCACTTGTCTTCACACACTAAATATACATACCACACTTCATCATTAATGATGTATCAATGACGTCACATTTAGGTGTTGAAATAGATATCCATTTTTAGATATACATTTACAAAAACAATTACCTTGCAGTCACCTATATACTCTAATGTACTGTAGCAACCATGGTACGGCCACAACACGCCTCTCTAATAGAAGATATCCTGGTTTGGAGCAGTGGTTTGGAAGCACAACTTCGAAACCCCAAAAAATGGGTTTGAGAATACATATAAAAAAATGTATTTTCTAAATGTATTGACAAATGTTTTTTGTTTGCATTTTCTAATGCATCTACAACATGTTTAGATAAATTTTATATGATTTGGCAAAATATTTGGAAACCAAATGCATTAATTACATACACTCAAATACATTCAATCGACAATTTTTCGCTATTAGGGAACCGCCCCAAAAACCTTCTGCAGGCAGATTCTCCAGGTGTACTGCCTTTGTGGGGACATCAGTTACAAGTTCACTCCTGAAACTCACAAATGCAGAAGAGCTATTCTAGGCTTATTGGTTAGGTTTAAGATATGTGGTTACCGATTCAACTGATCTGTCATAATTATTTTTTAGTCACTGAGTTAATTATTTAGCTCAGCTGGTGAGTTTATTTATTGAAGAAACTCAACACACTTGGTATACCAGATCGATCAAAGCAAATTATGGCATACCCTGTAACCTCCAGCACCTGAGGACTGAATGATAGTTAATATCTATAATGTCCTTATGTACTATATGTAAATAAAAATAAACAACGATGTACTATATATAAATAAAAATAAACAATGTGTTGGGGTCATTTGACTGGGTGCGTATCTAGAGCCCCTGGCTGGTAGTGGTGACCCTTACCATAACAGAAATATGACTTTCTTACTTGTGTATGGCAGAAAACATGAGAAATTGGCAAGAAATGTTCAATATAAGGAATTTAATTTCTGCCATCAAAAACATGATGCAGTGTATTAATGAACATTTAACATGTCCTTACTTGGTGTTGTCAATGTATATATTATTACTGTATTAATTAACATTTAACAGGTCCTTACTTGGTGTTGTGAATTTATATATAAATACTGTATTAATGAACATTTAACAGGTCCTTACTTGGTGTTCTGAATGTATATATAAATACTGTATTATTGAACATTGAACAGGTCCTTACTTGCTGTTGTCATTAAGAGTTGTATTGTCCATCCAGACCCACACATCCTCCACCTTACTGTCTGTCATTCCAATCCAGTAAGAGTTCTCAGTATCAGTGTTTCCCACTTTCTTTCTAATGAAGTCCTATGGAGGAGAGAAATGGTGCAGTGAAAACAAAAACACACTCAAATATATTTGATCTGCAGGGAGTAATAAGTACCTGCTCCTGCTGAGTCTCTATGATGACCAGGTGTCCTCCTTCACGGATACAGGCATATTGACTCTGTTCCCAGGTCTGTATTTCTTCAGAGAAATTGTAACATGATCCACTGTAGAACACCCAACCTGAAGGACAAAGGTTCACTAGAAGAGAGATATCAGATAAGTGGACTAGAAACTTAGTATTTAAAATGTGAGCCAAAGGTGCTAAAGCAGGAAAATAATCCTTCAGAGTAATTATTTTTATGTTTTGATACATCTTTCATTAAGAAAAATAAAGTCTGACATATCCGCATTTTGATTGAAAGAAATCACAATCTATGTTAAACAAGTCTCCTGACCAAACCAGTGAGCCACACATCTCCCTTCTCTGTGACTGACATGGGTTACGTCACTGCTACAACAATTGTCCAAAAACACTGAATTAATCTTTATCGTCTGTGGGAGAGTCCAAGAACAGTACAATATTGCAGCGAATGTGAGACTACAATGCAGAATGTAAATAGACAATACCGGGGATCACATGTTCCTCCCACTAGATTAATACTTGAATTTTGTTATATCAAAGGAGTTATTAGTGTGATTTACATACAAAAGAGGAAGAATGTTAATTACATTATAAAGGAGATTCCACAACTCCCAATTATGTTTGTGTTTATTTTGGTCTAGTCGCTGTTTAGCGTTGCCAGTCCCAAATAAATCGTGATAAAGCTCTGGAGAAAAGTAGAATAAATATAGGTATCGCTTTTGAGCAACAGAGGAACACATGGACTTCGAAGGAGGTATTTGTATGATTTACAAAAGAGGAAGGATATTAATTACAATATAAAGGATATTGCTACATTTCCCAAAATGTTGTTTTATACTTTATTCTGTGACTCCCACAATAACTGTCAATGTAGTCCATGTAAATCTAAATAAGAAATTGTCGGTCTATGTTCCCATAGTTCTATCATCTCATATTGTTCTATTGATTAATGCACCAAGGACAATAACTCTTATAATAGGCTCCTATATAAAACACATCAGACCCTCTTATCTGGAGAGCTGCAGGGTGTGCATTTAACCCAATGAATCACAAGCTTGTCATGGTATTTTCCGTTGATGTTTTGTAAGAAATTAGGTAAGAATGGGGTTCAGGTGTGGGCCTATAAACATGAGATATCCTGAAAGCTGGTTGGACACAACCAAATACTTGTATCACTATAAAATAATTCCCTATTTCAACCAAAGGTAGGCAACTTGAACAAGCAATGGCGTAATGTAGTCATTGTGGTTTGGCTAGAGATGTTATCAAGAAACATTAATCAGAGCATCTGTTATTCATGCAGAGCACAGATGTTTATTTAATCCAGTATTAGAATATATGCTTTGTTCTAAACCTTAATACTTAGCTTAGCTAAAATATCAACCACTGACCATGGCTTTCCATGTAAAAATAATTGTGTTCATGGTAGCATGTTTATCAATTAAATTAGTAACTTCAGAATAAAATAAGTCACATGCACCTTCAACAACCAGAATTATCTATCCCAGTTAATAGCAATTAGGTTAATTTGAGTTGTCCATCAAGATATCATCTGTGCCCTCATAGTTTTGTTTGCCCATAAACATTGCAAATGGTATGAATTACATATGCCCCCTCAGTCATTTTATCTAGCAGCCGTGTCTGAATGTAAAGGATTTGTTGAGTGTCTTTTGTACGTTTTTTTAGTGTGAACCTGTATAATCCAGAGTCAATTGCCTTGTCTGTGAACACATACCTGGCGAATAAAGCTGATTCTGATTTGAAAAATATATATATATTAATAGAGAGCTCCTTTGATAAACTGACCTTCCCAACCAAGCACACTAACATATACAATACTTACCTCATGCCAGATTTAAACAGTCCTACACTCAGCATCAGCCATGATTCAATGAGCCCTGTGTTTCTCAACCCTGCTCCTGGTAACCCCCCTGCCCTGCATGTTGTAGATCTCTTCCTGCTCTGTCACACCTGATTCAAATGATCCATTCATTATCAAGTCCTTCATGAGCTACATCAGGTATGTCAGGGCAGGGAGAGATCTAAAGGAGCAGGGTTGAGAAACCCTGAGTCTGTGTTAACACTTGACACTTAAAGTGACTTCAGCTATCCGAATACAATGACCTGATCTCAAAACACATGCAACAGTTAATGTGAGCACGGAAATCATCATATAATATCCAAAATACACGTTTTGGGGAAGCAAAGTAGTACTGTACCATACATGTAATTATTATCCAAATATGTTTTTATGAGTCAGAACCATTTAAAGTACAAACTGTACCATAGAAACCAAAATCATGGATTTCATTAAACATGGAATATTATTAATTTCACCGGTTAAATTGTTCTTCATCTGGGCAAAGAGTTCTTCAGAGCGAACCTTCTCAGCTTGACGATCAATTATGTTGTAGGCATCTAGAGCAAAGGGAAGGATATTATAATTGTTTTGCATTTTCAAATATCAAGCAAACTTTAAGTCACTGGATGTGGCTGACTTTGTATTTACTTTCACACCATTTTTAGATTGACTATTACTCAGCATTGTTTCAAAAACACATATAAGTTCCCTAGGAACCTGATACGCTGAGACCAGGATTAGCTAATTATGTGAATTTGTAACCATGCCAACACAGCAAAGTACAGCTCTGTTTAGTTCTTGTGAAAAGGGTCAACACAGTGAAAGGGTTCTGTACTTACAGAGGACTCCCAGAGTGATGGACAGGACTAGCAGTACAACACAGAGACACAACAAGGTCACCAAAGTGACCCTAACAGATCCTTTCTCAGGAGTTACAACTTTTGACCCCACTAGGGAAGCGGGGTCAGCAGAACCACACTTGGTTTCTGGAAAATAAGTGAATATAAGAGGTTAAATATTTGGGATGAAGAGTATATACAGTCTGGTGAATTTATTTTTGCCCCCTACCTGATTTCTAATGTGTTTGCAGGTTTGTAACAGATAAATGTTTCAGATCATCAAACAAATTCAAATATTAGTCAAAGATAACACGAGTAAACACAAAATGCAGTTCTCAAATGAAGGTTGTTGTTGTTGTTATTATTATTATTATTATTATTATTATTATTAATAATAATATTATTATTAAGGGAAACCGAAATACTCTGCAGAGGATCATTTGGTCTACTTTACTTTGTGAGGCAGGTCCTATTTAAGTGATTCCTTGATTGAGAACAGGTGTGGCAGTAATCAGGCCTGGGTGTGGCTAGAGGAATTGAACTCAGGTGCAATAAACCACACATGGGTTGTGTTTTAACAGGAAGGGCAACACTTTTTCACACAGTGCCATGTGTGTTTGGATTTTGTTTTCCATTATTAATAACAACCTTCATTTCAAAACTGCATTTTGTGTTTACTTGTGTTATCTTTGACTGATATAAACATTTGTTCAATATTCCATGAGTGTGACAGGGGGCAAACACTTTTTCACACCACTGTAGATAGTAATTGTAACCATAACATGAACAGATGCATGCATCCCCCTCACCCGCATACAGACAAATACACACAAAGAGACACAAAGAATTAGACGCACACAAACAGACACACAAGCAAATGCACACACATGCACTCACCCTGTCCAGCGTTTACTGCCCCTACACTTCTGACCTCAGAGTATGTGACGTCTTCTTCACATTTTATTTCTGCTATGATTACAGTGAGATGAGGAAAGTTACACATTATCCTTTTAATCGTTTCCACGATTGCATTATATATTCTAAAAATGACCACTTCCTTTACAGAGTTTAAAGTGAACAGTCTGAAATATTATAGGTCCTCTCTCATAGTGTCCTACATAACCATTTCTTCATTTAGGCTCTACAACACACATTTACATACTAGTTTATAGAACTTGCAAGTATTCTTAACTGATTCAACAACAAATGCCATCAATATCTAATTTCAAAAATATATATTTTTTTTGACAGTGTAGGTTATTTATAATTTTGGTTGTAGCTCTCTGAAATCTCTTCAACTAAATCAATTTTCACATGACCCTGCCTAGACTCTTTTAAAAAAAAGTGACCCTCATATACCGTATACATCTGAAAGCTTGAAATCTGTGCAAATCCCAAGATGTCGGAGAACAAATAATGAGCTTGTAAAGGGATGTGCTGGGGGCCTAAAAATACTGAAATCATTTACATTGTTTATTTACAATAATGCCTGAAATTACTGGGTATTGGGTAGTGTAGAGGAGCTTTCAGAAGTTGCACACTTGCCTACATAGAGTGGGAACATGTTCCTGTAAAATAAAATCATATTTGTTTTGTGTAAATGTTTTGAGAAATTTCTTGAAGTTTATTTTTATAAATCATAATGGAAATCTTGTATGAAAACACACCTAGAAATCAAAAAATCTATGTACGACAGGTTTCTTTAACTTATTCACACACACATTGGACAAAGAACAGACACCAGTTCAACAGATAAACAGAGAACCCTATGTTCTGTTGATTCCTCATTTGCCTACAGTAGGTCACAGCATAATAAATGACAACAATATAGAAATGAATAGAAACCTAATCGAAAATAAAAAACACAACTTCCAAATGAAAAGGTTTTTCTACTTGCAAAGCCTGTAGAGGTCTGTAATTTTTACCATAGGTACACTTCAACTGTGAGATACGGAATCTAAAACAAATGTCCAGAAAGTCCAAAAAAAAAGCATTTTATTGCATGACATAAGTGTTTGAAACATCAGAAAAGCAGAACTTAATATTTGGTACAGAAACAATTATTTGCAATTACAAAGATCATACGTTTCCTGTAGTTCTTGACCAGGTTTGCACACACTGCAGCAGGGATTTTTGCCCACTCCTCCATACAGACCTCCGCCAGATCCTTCAGGTTTCGGGGCTGTCGCTGGGCAATACAGACTTTCAGCTCCCTCCAAAGATTTTCAATTGGGTTCAGGTCTGGAGACTGATTCGTCATGACTATATAAGGAAGTTATTCATTGTATGGAGTCATAGCCGTGGGAAGTAGAGGTGCTTGGGTTGATACATCTCCCACTGTATTTGACTAAACACCCCCTAACGTGGTTCAGACATTCGTTATAATAGTTTTACCACTACCACTGAGTGCGTACAGAAAATCTGTCTTGCTCTGGCTATTACAAATGCTAAATTGTCATTATAGAATTTTATTTATTTTTTGATTAGTTAACCGATGTACTGATCCGATGTAGTTAACCGATGTACTGATCCGATGTAGTCAAACGATGTAGGATCTTTTTTTAAATGTAGTGGTTGGATTCATTTACAAACCAAAAAGAAAGCACCAAAGAGATCAATACTAATTAGTAGATTTTTTTACAGTACCCATTGGTTTCCAACACTCTCAAACATTCCTGAATAGGTCCCTTAAAGCCTAAATTTGTGTATGATCTAGTGCTCCTGTCAAGTCTTTGTAATGTTCATATTACAACCATTAAAATATCTGTATTATCCCTGTGATTCTAATAGAGATAATTAGGGGGCCAAGCACCAAAGGTACTGCAACACTATTATTTTTAATTTTCTTATCGTTTTGTAGAGGTGCTTTTTTCTTTAATAGGGTGCGTAGTTTCCTATTTACTGTAAAATATCCATTCTGACAATTCATTTCTTGGCCTTATCCCTCTCAATATGACTAATGACGCAACATTTTTAACTGTACTAATCACATAGGTAACCAGTGCAGCTATATGGGATGTTTGGCCTTTGGGGTGTGTGGCTAATATACAGCGGCTTAGCACAATGTACAGGCACCCATTTTGCCTAACAACAGCTCTTAAATGTGATATCCCTGAAACACTGTTATACACACACACACACACACACGTTTTTACAGCTAACCTCATGGGGACCATAACATTTAAATTGTGTGCTCCCTTGCCTTAATCTTAACCCTAACCTTTACCCTTACCCTAATCCTAACCATAACCTTACCCTAATCTAACTCTAACCATAACCTCAATTAATTGACATTTATGCCTAAACTTTACCTAGGTGTAATTCCTAACCTTAAGCCAAAACATAACCAACAATGCCTGGACCTTATAGAAACCCAAAAGTAATTTTAAAATGAATTGTAAGTTTGACCCTAAACCTATACCCTGAGCAAGAAATTGACTTTTGCCTCATGGGGACCGGCAAAAGGTTTATTGTGGGGGACATTTGTCCAAAATATGGCAACTTTCAAATACGTATCTGCTCACAGTTTGTGAGAAAACCACAGTTTAAAGAGATAATGAAGATGAATCTATTCAGCTAACCTGCTGTTGAATGACAACGAATGAATGTAACAATGAAGACGAATGCCTCCAGAAACATACCTTTTCCTGTAGCATCTTCGTTTAGGTGTTTAATGAATTTTACATTGGAGTAGATAATTTCACCAGACATCATTGCTGTTTCAAGTCCATTCAGAGTGAACAGAAGAGGAACATTAGTATCCAACAACAGAGCGGATATAATCTTTCACTATGTCATTATCGACTCAGTCACTCGCTTACTTTCGCAATCATTGCAACATGACTGAGTACTTCAGAAAACAAGGTTGAAATAGTGATTTTAAACCTCAACTCTGGGATGACTGACTCTGAGCTGTTAACCCTGAGAAACGAAGAGACAAAAAGCCTTCATCAATGAAATGCAGACAACGTGATTCATAATGTCAACAGGAGAAAAAAAACGACTTGAACGCCGTACTTCTACTCACTGGAGTTAGAAACTAAAGACTGCACATGCAGAACACGAGTGTATATTCAAAAAGACAAGCAATACAGTAGCAGCAGCAACAGAACAAGAACTGGAATGGCAGAAATGTGCTGACTGAGTGACACAAGCACAAAACGTACATGGCAGCAACTGACAATGAAATATAAAAATACGGTATAAAGGAAAATTCTAATGTCAGTAATGTTAGTTGCTTAGCCTCCCCTCCCTGATGAAATACCTTTCTGCAGCTACATTCAACATGACAAATATCAGTAAGTCTAAGAGAAAGTAAGAAGTCAAGGAGTGAGTGACATTTTCTAAGTATTTAAGGTGGTCTATTTTAAAGTAACACCTAAATACCTTTCAGCAGCTACATTCAACATGACATGTATCAGTAAGTCTAAGGGAAAGTAAGAAGCCAAATAGTAAGTGACATTTTCTAAGCAAAAGAAAGAAACATTTTCAGCCATTTCAACACTGCCAGTATTTAAGGTGGTCTATTTTAAAGTAACACCTGAATGCCTTTTTGCATTCAACGGCCCCAAATGTGGGTTTTTCTGGGCATGTTGAAATTGGTCCTCCATTATATCCAATAGAAAAGGGCTGAAAAAGAGGTGGGTGTTTACCAGAAGCTGCATAGATGCCCTCAGTCAAAACAGGTAGGTGTCTACCATCACCTTCCCATTTTGCAAAACCGAATGCATCCTAACATTTCACACGCTATAGCCGTTGTAGTCCTGAGAAGCTTACTTTAAAAAAAAAAGTTGTAAACTCTCAAAAATCTCTAAAAAAATGGAATTGGCTAGATAATCCGAAAAAAGGCCCAGGGATAAAAAATAGCTAACCTTTTCTTTATGCGGGAAGTTATGAAATAACATACCAAAAAACAAGTTCTCTATCCTGACTTTTTTCTTTAACACACACAACCAAGGAGGATCTCAAATGGATAACATAACACCTGCCAGGAAGAAATAAACAAGGCGAGCAACTTTTAAACTGTACCCGAAGTCACAGGAGTACCGCCATTTTAACTACACACTAGAGGACTTGCTGGCGGTGGTGTTGTGTATCTCCACTTGTCCTTTAACAAGAGGTGGCAAGTTCCCTTCTCTGATCTTCCTCGCTGGTACATGTTCTACATGGAGCAACCACACATCCTTCATCCCCAGCGCTCTTCCACTAGTGAACCATCCGTACCTTTATAGGAAGAGAATAACATGTGACTAGTGCCTCCAGGTGTGCTTAATTGTCTCTGATCCCCTGTACACATGTCACACGGGGTTACAACTAAGTCGCTAAGACCGCCCCCTGGTGGTCTTTCTCCAGTATCCAATTTCAAACCAAGATTGATTTGGTCCCCGAAAGTGTGTGTGATTCAGGTCTATCCATACACGTGAGAACCTGGGGCCGTATTCACGTCACATCTTAAGGCTGAAAGTAGCTCCTAACTTGCTGATTTAGGAGTAACACTTAAAAATATATTGTGTGTCAATCTTAACTTCAGGACACCTACATTTTTGGTCTAAGAGTATTTCACAAAGCGTTTTGAAACCAGCTCCTAAATCTGTGAAAGGTTAGGAGTAGTCAAGAGGACCCCTAAGTCACAAAGACTAAATAAAATTAAAAAAATCCCAAAAAGAATTCAACAAGGTATCACCTTAATCACGAAGATATTATGATCATAGTAGAGCTTGTCAGGGATGTAGTCACTTCACCAACAAACAGAAACAACCCAATAGCATAGAACATCAAGGTTGTGATGCCTCTACGACACCTGGCAAAAATGCAGCTATGCAGCACATAGGAAGTATGTTTATCTCAGTCATCTGTCAGTTGGATATTACATACAACAGTAAATGCCCTCCCCAAGAACCCATATAAGGTGACGAATCATTGGGTTTCCTCATGATGTTCCCCACCTACAAAGAAACAAAGCCGACATCATGGCCATAGCTCAGCAACCCGGTTTAGTTGGTGGAGGGACACATCCTTCCATGAATTATTGCACCATCAAAGGATGAACACACAGTTCCTTAGATGCTGCCAGACATGTAAGACACTAACAATTAGTTGACCATATTTTGACTACTCAGTTTGTCAATCTTGGTTTCATGTTTAATCAGTGACAGCTTACATTTTCATTTGAATGTTTTCAAAATGGCAGCATGACAGACTTCAACAGAATTGTTATTTATGAATTCACTGACAGAGACCCCTCCCCTATCAGCCAGTTTCTGTATGCATAGTAAGTAAGTTTGTTTGTGAAACACGACATCGTCCATTGCATCAGGGTCAACCCCCCCCTTTCTTTTAGCTTAAGACTTCTCTCCCTTCCTAAGTAAAAGTTGGTCTTAGCAGATTTGTAAATACATTGTAACTCTTAGCTAGAAACGTTTAATGCTGTTTAGAAGTCCTCCTAGTGGTAATGTAAAAGGTTTGTGAATATGCACCCAGATGTCCAAAGATAGTAAAACCTAGCAAACAGTGCTTTTGGCCTGGAAAAGTGTGATTTCAATGTTAGGGGTTAGTTTTGGGAAAAACAGAAATTGAGATACTTTTAGGTTGAGGCATTACGTTATAGGTTTCTGGTTAGCCATTAGGGGTAGGTTAAGTTTAGGCATTTGGGTTAGGTTACTGAGGTTAAGATTAGGTGAATACACAGAAAACAGAATTATCAACAGCATTGACATCATCTTGATGAAATATCAAGTCCTCCTAGATATTTAAAAATTCCTAATTGATATCAACAATAAAGCATAATACAAAGCAAGAAACTTGTTATAGTGATTAGGATCATGCTGCCTTCGTATCCCACATACCAGCAAACAAACAAACAAAACTATTCTCACCTCAGAATCAGATCAGAAAGGGTTTTATTGCCAAATAGGTTTCACAGCAAACAAGCATTTTTTTGGGGTCTTTTAGTGCAGCGATTTATACAGGAGAAATATAGCAAATAAAAACAAATAAGAGCAGTGGACAATCTGAGAATTGTTGCAGAACGCTGATTTAACACACAAAATTAGATAATGAATTGCGCACCAGCAAACCGATGCGGTCACCAGCGCCACCAACTTGGTGCCACAGAAGGGTCCTTGTCTGACAAACTACTATTTATAGTTTGCTACATTGCATTGGCTCCATTGCTTCACTCTGGACTTAAGTATGGTCTAAAGGCCTGGCTGGTGGAGTGCTGCCGAGATGATTATCCTTCTGGAAGATTGTTGATCTCATCTGGAATTCTGGAGCTCTGTGAGAGTGAACATCAGATACTTGGTCCCCTCAATGACCAAGGCACTTCCCCCATTGCACAGTTTGGACGTGCAGGCAGGTCTAGGAAGAGTTTAAAGGTCAAGTTTTCAGTCTGAGATGCACTGTCGACTGTGGGACCTTATATAGAAAGGTTGTCACTTGCCTTTCATAATCACATCTGTTGAACTGACCCCAGGCGGACTGCAATCAAGACGTAGAAACATCTCTAGGATGACCGATGGAATGTCATGGCAAGACTGAAATTATTTGTTACATTTTTACTAAGAGTTGACTAGAAACATTTTCTGTTTTAACTGTTTTAAGTGCAGCAGAAAATTTACCTGTGAACAGAGAGTAATTACCATTGTTTGCATTTCATCATTTATTCAGATAAGGGTAAAATACGTTTAGAAATAAGGCATCCATCTTGTGCATCTTCTTGAGTAAAATTATCCACAGGGGCCCTACCAGGTGTGGGAAGGACTATCAGTACAGACTCAAACTTGTCTGATTCTCCATTTAGGATGATACCTGACCGAATTCAAGGTATCTTGCTATGAAAATGTAGTGTGCAAACTACTTTCATTTAGAGGTGGAACATAGATCACAAGGAATGGAGGAAGCAAGATATACCAGACTGTCAATAATTGATAAAAGCATCCTTGGATTTATTGTTGAACAGTAATACATTTTATTTAAAAAATTAATTGACCTGAATGTAGGCCTATGGCAATGTGCTTATAGTGGGCTATCAAGTTGGCTTTGCTTCATTGATTTAGTCTGTAAAGTTGCATCCAAAGTTGTATAAGCTATTGTGTTATAAAACAATGTGTTGCTGAACGAATGGGCTACATTGTTTTTTAATGTTTGAAGCCGGACATGTGCCCATTCATTTAGCAAGTCAGTTGTGTATGTCTCTATTGTAGGCTGTACCATATTCTAGGAAATGTTTTCATTTCTTTTTTTGTTGTTTTGTTAAATGGGGAATACTTTGTAAGCCACAGCTGTTTAGTTCTGTTGAATGTATTTTATATAATCTCAGATTTTATGGAATTCTTATCCAATTGGACATTATTAAATGTTTCAATATTTATTATTTTTATTCTCCACAGGTAGGTTGGTCCAAAAATGTGTTGATCTATTATTTAACCATTTCAAAATGATCCCATGCTGTGATATACATTGATTACATTAAATGGTTGTGCACGTATGTGCTATGCCTATTACTCAATAATAATTCATTTTAATAAAGTAAGGTGTTATATTATTATTTAAAATGTTTATTATTTCATCGAAGTCATTCAATGTTTCATATCTGTATAATGTCTCATTTATTCTTAATGTACATGTCACCCAATCATTACGTAAAAGGCCACAAAACCATGATTTACAAATCGTATAAAGACTCCTTTGTCATGTTTTTATGCAAACAGATCTTTCGGTGCACTATATCTGTCGTAATCAAAACATTTTTTTAGCAATTAATTGGTTTTCTTTTTGTAATGTAGACATGCAGTGCTTTGCCAGTTTAGGAATGCAAGGCCCAAATCACTAAATCCATAGGGTGATTCTGAAAGGAAAAGACAAATGTTTTAGCCCACACTCGCAATAGCTAAATAAATGGTGAGACAGCCAGAATAGGGCAGGCACAAAGAACCAAAAATGACACTTACAGGATAGGTGCAGATGTCCGCAATGAACTTTGATCAAGTTCAGATTAAAAAAGGAACTTGTCTGCACCATATTTAGGTGCAAATTAAGAACCGAAACCAGGTCTTTCTGCAAGAGTCAGGTGGGGTTCTATACAACACAGCAAGGCAAATATGTTGAGACTGAAAATTGAAAACTATGGCTGTCATGATATCAGCTTTTCATTACATAGTTATTATGGTCAAAATAATCTACAATAATGACATTATCACAGTATCTTTAGAAAATCTGAAGAGAAAAATTATAGTAATCATATCAGTCAAATTCATCTTCAAATCTGTTTATTATTTGTTTTGTCTCTACAATATACCAGTGTAGGGAGGTAGAGAGAAGGTATATAAATAAAACTGTTAATAAAAAAATATATAAAAAGTATAAATGGAACAATTACACTCAATAGATAGTGAAAAGAAAAACAGATGAAATCACAAACAGAAGACACACAAGGCCTGAGACCGAAAATGTGAGCCTAGTGAATAGGCTACAAAAACGGTGCGTCTTTGCGGATCCTGGCGGTTTTAGTGAGGCAAACGAGTTGATTTCAACGTCAGTGCATAGGTCCAGTCTCCTTGAATAAACCTGTTAAGGGTAAAAAAAGTCAACTTCTGCCTAAAATGACCTAAATCTAAATGCTTGTAGCTCATGACCTGAATATAGTAGAAACATTTCTGGTTCAATTTGAAAAGAGGCAAGTTTGTAGGAATTATAAATGAATGCAGGAAAGTATAACACAATAGATTTGGCAGAAGATAAAACCAAACCGTGTTTGAATTGGAGTAGTAAAGACCAAACATGGATTAGAAAGCTGCAGACAGATCCACTAGATCCACTAGATGTCAGCAGGGTCTGGATCAAGGTTCAGGCTATTTGATATAATATTCAGTGAGCTACTTAAATTCATAACAGCAAGGCCAAAGTGTCCTTCACAGGATGGACACTTTCAAGTTCATACCTACACAACACATACAACAGAAGGTCCTTAAAAATAAGTGTTACACACTCCCAAGAATTGTATACATGATGGGAAAGTTGATTCCCTTCATGAAGGTACTAACAGGAGGCGCGACATGGAGGCGGATCCAATGCCTCCTTTCACATAGATACACTTTTTACAGTAAGGGCCAAGTTGGCAGCCAACACTGATCTAACGTCATATGTGCAAACACCAGTGTCAACACACACAGTGGAAACAATACTATTTAGACACCATTTACATTTACACTACTTAGATTGGTCTAATTATTTGTGTCTTTCTTTACTGTCTTTTCTCAGTGGTAAGCAAACAGTTGACAGGAGTAGAAAAGGATAGAAGGGAATAGGAGAAAGACGTATTGACTTCTGAGAAAGCTTACAACAGTATACAAGCCAGTCATTGAATAAGTCCTCACTTTTAACATTGCATCCTGCTTCAACTTCCTCACAGTAAATAACAAAACTGACATGAATCATCAAACAAGGAAACAAGGTGACCGGTACAACCCAGAAATATCTTCCAACACACATACACACAATCGGTAAGAAGAAAGGCCACATCTATCACACATTCCTGCTACACCCATCAGGCTGCTGCCTCAAGGCTCCTCTGGCCAAGAAGAAAACCTACCAAGACTCAAGTATACCAATTTCCAGACCCATTTTAAACCAGTAGGCTTGCTCGTACTTTATTGTGTTTACCAAGCCTTGTGATTTTCTTATTCTCAGAAATTAATAATAAATCCATTTGTGATCCTATGTGTTTCTATTGAGCCCAGTTTGTAACCCACACGAATATTATTTGTTTGGGAAAAAATGGTCATACATTAAATTACAGTCTTGTATCGCAGTGTTCCTAGCCGACAACATTGCAGCCCTATAAATTAACATATAATATATTAATATAATAAATATGAATCAATGAAGAATCATTTACTTATTTCATGATATGGCACATTTGGGGGTTAATAGAGTAATAAAGGCCTATGTTCTGTTGGACAGGTTGGTCCTGTTTGTTCTGCCTTTCCTGGCACCTACGTATGACTGTCTATACCCCTACATATATATGTGGTTGATGCGGATCGAAAGGGTCTGACTTTCCCTCAACTGCCCACAGAGATGATGTATACTGTATAGAGATCTAAAAAAATGGACTGTTACTGCAAGGTCCAATGACATTAAAATGAACAGGAAGTGTCCGGTTCTATTCCGGTAACAAAATAACATCTAGAGGGTGGTTTGGACTGGGCTTTGTTCAGGACTTAATACATGTCCTTAACTTGGTGCAAACAGCAATATATTCTTAGAAATGTGGCTCCCCGCCACTCAACCACCTCAACAGATCTTCTGATAGAGTGGTGAGAGTGCCCTCTTGTGGGCTCCCTTTGTAACCGCTTAATAACATCAGGAGTAACGTAGGACACACGAACGTCCCATTTAGAAGCCCATCAGGGAAATGGTTTGGTCAAGAGGTTTGCTTTAATGCAGAGGGTATAATATGGGTTTAGGATTATGGTAGGAATTAGGATTAGCAATAAATGTAGGTTTTCCAAATAGACCATAGGATTATGAATAGGAATGATGTATGCATAAACATTGGTGCAGATAATTATGCATACATCACAATTAGATCATATTAGATCATTCTAATAATAAACCACAAGCTGTAATATTATCTGATAGGAACTGACATACCACGTATCACTAAAACCCTCACAAACATGTGCTTCTCTTAACCACCCACCTGCTGCCACTGCATGAAGGAAGGGACAAAAGCGACCATGCAAATTATTGACATCTCTATATTCTGTAGTGAATGGGAAATAATCAGTTGCATTATTATTACCAAACAAATTCATATTAATCAACTATCAATTTGGTTTTAGATCTGGGCACAGTACTATTACAAGCAATCAATCGGTTGTGAATGTGTCACGGTTGGTGTAGTGGTGGAGAGGACGAACCAAGCTCAGGCGGTTCGGCCTACATGTTTTTTTAATAGAAAATAAACAAATAAAGTATTTTTAAACAAACTGAAACAAAGCAAAAGGCGTAAACAAAACCGGCACTCACCACCGACAAGGAAAAAAATATGTTTATATTATGAGTGTAACACAGGGATCAATTGTAAAAGAGACCTTGGACTTGGTTTGAATTCTCTGTATGAATAAAAGACAAAATCCCTGGTTCTAATCTCATTACATCCTTCTTCCTTGAAAAAGGAAGGAACTCAAGTAAAGAAATATATTCAACCATAAGAAGTTCTCAGAAAAGAAGAATAAATCCCTTTTGTCATGTGACTTTTTTTAGAATATTTATATCCGTTTATTTTCTGTGTGATGGTGAAAAGGCATGATCGCAGACTTTGTTCACACAGGAAGTAGTCAGGAGTGAACTCTCTCTGTTGTTCTGAATGAGAAACTCATCACCAAGACACAATGGATCACATCTCTCTCTGTGTTTTATTCTGTGAGTTTTATTTTTGTTTTTGTATTTTTTTGTTTGTTATGAGCCCAAAATATACCAATGTTAAAATTACTACTCTATTACTACAACACACTTTTTCTATTACTGTATTAATAGTTTAATGTAATGACTTTCTTTGTCTTTGTTGTAGTACTGAATACCCTCATCTACTGTAGTCATTCTCAAGGTAATGGAAGATATTCATTAATTCACTCCATCTCTTCCATCTTTATCCAGCTTTGTTACTCACTGATGCTGCTGTTCATTCCTAATGTTTCATATATGATATAGGTGATTCAGTTGTGTATTTGTGGTCAGTCAAAGCATTGTTTCTGTAATGTGTTTAAGGTAATAGTGTCCTTATTATAGAGATCTGTTCTGACCCTTAAGCCAGTTTAGCCCCAAATATTTGGAGAGTCTGTCACTATGATATGTAACACACGGGAAAATGTCATTGACTGAGAGCACACATGGTACCAGACTTATTCTTATGGCTATAATAAAGACAGAGTTGGGGAGTAACCTATAACAGGTAATCGGTTACATGATTAACAAACAACTGTAACCGTTATACGTTACGTTGCCAACAAAAATATTGTAATCGGATTTTGTATGATTACTTCTTGGATTACATCAACTGAAAATGAATAGGTGCGCAAAATTATTATGACACGCTGTACATACGATTTTTTTATTTAATGTTTTAAAAACATTTGCGCACCTCAGTTGTGTATTATCATGATGCGTGCAAAGGTGGTCGCGCACAACCAGATTAGCGACCGATACATAAATTACTTACATTTTCTCTACTTTCAATGCATCTTTCTCAGAACAATGATAGGCAATAGGCTTACCTGATGTTATATATTATTAAGACAGGAATGGTTTAGAAAATTAGGTACATACCTTTTTAGATCGCTGTAACATGGTGCTTTCAAGATAAAGCTGTCACGTCCCCGCCTTCGCGATCACGTGGAGGCGGGTCTGCGCGTCGTTGAGCCATGATCACTCGGGCTCATCCCCCACTCCCGCACCTGTTTCCACTCACCTCCTCCCCTGCAGTATAACTACAGTCCACTGTCGTCTCTTCCCTGCCGGATCATGGTTTATGCTTGCATACTTTTTCTCGCGATTCCCACTCCTATGTACAGACTTCCCGTGTATCGACCTACTGCCTGTTCCCGACTACTCTGCCTGCTCCCTGCCTGTACTACTGTCGCCCGCTCGTGAATCGACCTTCCGCATGTCCCCGACTACTCTGCCCGCCACCCATTGGTACAGCCACCGTCCGCTCGTGCACTGACCTCCGGCCCGCCCCCGACTACTCTGCCTGATAGTCTCTCTCTCCCAGTCTGCGCTTGGGTCCCTACCCGCAGTCCTGACAAAAGCATTATAATTGAATTGATCACGATATTTTCTCCTAAAAGATCATGTGTCAAGAAGCCGGACAAAACCAACTTATTCAGGACAACAAAAAGTATGGGTTCTTGATCAGGTGAAGGTGGTGGACTACAGTCAACACCTTTCAATGTATTTACAGAATCAAAGATTTTTTAATTTTTCTGTTTCGCAAATCATATTTTTTTATTTTGATTAGAACCTTAAAATTGCAATAGCATCAACAAAAAAAAGTAGATGACAACAAAAGTGCTATATTCTGAGGATGGGCTACAATCGACAGCTTTTAGTTTTTTGGAACTTTTTGAAAATGTTTGAGTTCAGCCTTAGAAATTCAATAAAGGGTCTACAAAAAGTGTTCCATTACAACAAAAGTGGTATATTCTGACTCGGGGGTGGTTGGGCTACAATCTACAGCTTTTAGTTTATCTAAATGTTTTTGAAAATGTTCGAGTTTTGCCTTAGAAAATCAATAGCGTAAATGTGGAGTGTGGAATGACAGTAAATGTTAATCTGAGGGCAGAAAGGATTGTATCAAGTCAAGCTGTCCATGAGTAAAATGCTCATCTGAGTGCAGATAGGATAGGATTGTACCAAGTCAAGCTGTACATGATTAAAATGCTTGTGTCACACTTTCTAATTTGGAAACATATTCATAGATTGCAGGGATGTGACTGTTTATTAGCTTAGTAGAAATGCTACTGACTATTTGACATCTTGGGAGCTACTCATCAGCTAATTAAAAATTGAAAACACCTTTGAGAAACCTGTTTTGCTTAATATGTAATATTTCTAATGCCTCATAATATGAAAGTAATCTAAAAGTATGTAAAGGTAATCAGAATATATAACAGAGTTTGAGTAATCAAAAAGTTATGTTGCTGATAAAAATGTTGACAAATAACATTACATAAATACAATTATATAAATACAGAGAATTAACACAAAATTCAGCAAAGTCATATATTTTCTCTTTCATCTCAGTGCCTTAATGCCAGTAGTCACTTGACATGAGGTCCCATCTTGTTAATCTGCAACTTTGCCCAAAGCTACACTGACTGTTCATTCAAATACTATGTATGCTGGAGGGTCAGTCTGATGTGTGAGGAGCCTGACCGTAGTTGGACTGAATATATTTTAAACAAAGACAGAGAGAATGTAGCATCCCAGTCTGTAAATAAATGTTATATTAATATTGTACATTTAGTAGTAATGCTTTATCTTCATTGTATAGTCCCCTCCAAAAGTATTGGAACAGCAAGGCAAATTCCGCTGTTTGTGTTGGTCACTGAAGAAATTCAAAAATGAGCACAAGACACGAGTTCAGAATTTCTTCTTTCATTTCCTGGTATTCACATCTAGATGTGATAAACAACTTAGGACATATCACAATTTGTATTAAACCACAGCATATTTAGGTGAGAAAAAGTAATGGAACAAATATTCTCAAAGTAAATAATATTTTATATTTGGTGGCATAACCCGTGCTTGCAATAACTGCCTAATGCCTGCGACCCATCGACATCACCAAACTGTTGCATTCTTCATTTGTGATGCTATTCCAGGCTTTTACGACAGCTTCTTTTAGTTTTAGTTTTTTTCCTTCAGTCTCCTCTTAAGGAGGTGAAATGCGTTCTCTATTGGGTTTAAGGTCAGGTGATTGACTTTGCCAGTCTGAAACCTTCCACTTTTCCCCCTGATGATGTCCTTTGTTTTGTTGGCAGTTTGCTGTGGGTCATTGTCCTGCTGCATGATAAACTTCCTCCCGACTAGTTTCAATGCATTGGTAGAGATTTATCTTGGTCTCATCAGTCCATAAGATCGTGTTCAAGAACTTTTGTGTCTCATCTCTGTACTTCTTTGCAAATTTCAACCTGGCCTTCCGATTCTTACTGCTGATGTGTGGCGTCTTGTGGTGTGGCATCGATATTTTTGCTCTCTGAGTCTTCTTCAAACAGTGGATTGTGACAATATCACCCCTGCACTGTGGAGGTCATTGGTGATGTCACTCACTGATGTTTTGGGGGTTTTCTTCACTGCTCTCACAACATTTCTGTAATAAACTACTGTGGTTTTCCTTAGCCGACCTGGTTTGCATCTGTTGCTCTGTACACCAGTAGTTTCTTTCTGTTTCAGGACAACCCAAATTGTTGTGCTTACTATGCCCAATGCTATGCTCTAGTCATTTTCCCTTATTTTCTCAGCTTGACAATGGCTTGCTTTTTTCCCATTGACAGCTCTCTGGTCTTCATCTTGGTAAATCTTCTTTAACAAGAGATGCCGTTTTATAGGTTTAAAACAAGGATTGAAACATAGACTAATCCTACAGAGCTATTTATTGTTTGAACAATTAACTTAAAAGGAAACACCTAGTCAACAAGAAACATCTGTCAGTCACATGCTCCAATACAATTGTGCACTTGAAATATGGGTGGGTTCAAACAAGGTGTGGTATGTCCTGAGTTGTTTAACACATCTAGATGTGAATACCAGGAAATGGAAGCAGAAATTCTGAACTCTTGTCTCATACCTTATCATAAACCCAAATGTCTTTAGTGAATAACATAAACAAAGGAATATGTAATGCCGTTACAAAATTTTGTAGGGGGCTGTAAAACAATCTGGAATATATCTGAGTAATGATTTGTGCTGCTGTTGTTGCAAATGTTACAATTTAATCGATAGTAACTCATGGTGTACTAAGTTCATCATTTCATCTTAGGCATTTCTTCCTGGCACAAGAGATCTTGTTTCTCTCAAACGCCTAAATCAGTTTTCTCCTACACTCCTGGAAAGACCATGTTTCTGGTCTGCTTGCCTTCTTGTGTCAGAAGAAAATACAACATAAGTAGAACTCAGCTTTTCAATAAATTAGTCAATGAACCAATTACATTGTTGGCTTGATTGAAAGGCAATAAGTCACTACTGAATGCATCTATTAGTTATCCATCTATTGCATTTAGAGTGATTGCTGAATGACTACAATATACTGTAAATGTAATTACATTGCACCTTGTGGAACATTTTGGTGGATAAACAGTGTTTTAAATTCAGACCTGTAAAACTGTATCAGTTCATTGGATGTGTTTGCAGGAAAGCCTGTTCTGAATTGGTGATTCAAAGCAGTCTGTCAGTCACTCATGACATAAAGGGGTAGATGTCACTGACTGGGAGTACACGTGGATATCACCTAGTACGTAAAGGGGTAGATGTCACTGACTGGGAGTACACGTGGATATCACCTAGTACGTAAGGGGGTAGATGTCACTGACTGGGAGTACACATGGATATCACCTAGTACGTAAGGGGGTAGATGTCACTGACTGGGAGTACACGTGGATATCACCTAGTACGTAAGGGGGTAGATGTCACTCACTGGGAGTTCACATGGATATCACCTAGTACGTTCACTGCCACTAGAAAATCAATTATTTCAGTACCAGCTCTGCTGTTGGGAAAAGTGGTGGTATGTTCATGTGTAAAAGCGTTCATGTGAATAAGATCAACATGAATGGAAATAGATGTTTTCAGCCCGTCTGTGACTAGTGAGATTGTCACGTTATTTCACAGAAACTAAGGTCCCTCCCACGCTATGCAGTTTTCAAATAGGAACTAAAGTTACTCCCACGCCATGTAGTCTTCACATAGGAACTAAGGTCACTCACATACTATGTAGTCTTCACATAGGAACTAAGGTCACTCCCACACTATGTAGTCTTCACATAGGAACTAAGGTCACTC
>JACXGJ010010156.1:0-22515 GCA_016801105.1 Esox niger | reverse complement strand
ATACATATATCTGCCCGATTTCCTGTGTTGGAATTTAACAGACAATGAAATAGAATGGCTGCCATACATGTAGAGATGCTTATTTAAGAAACATTATGAGTGTTCTCTTAATTTTTTTCCAGAGCTGTATAATGTATATACATATATACCCACACACACACACAAATATATTATAATTATTAGTATACATCAATACCTTAGCATACATCATTGCAAATCTGTTCACAACATAATTGAAGTTGACCCCTTCTCAACCGACCCAGGTGCATCAATCGCTTAAATGAGGAGGCGTGGCCCATGGCTCACTTTAGTAGCCTTTTATGAATCGCATTTTCGCTGTCGTGTCTGACCAAATTTTGGTCACGTTGACGTTCGCTGTCACTTGACTTTGGCTACTAACAGCTATATACCAACCATGAGCGGTGGGACACCTTATGTTGGAAGTAAAATCGGCTTGATTTCCAAAGCTCTAAATCGGTATGAGGGAATCTTATACACGATTGATATGGTGAATTCTACGGTGGTGTTGACAAAAGGTAAATGAGAGCAGCTTATCTACACTCCGCTTAACCTACTCGAAGAGCGCACGTTTGTTTTTTTGTGAGTCGCTGGGACAAAGCAACAGGAGTTGTTGACAACTGTGAGGTGTGCGAGTTAGTTTGATATATTGGGTGACACATTATATATTTTTCGCTAAGTGTTCTTATCTTTTGCTTGCTTCAAACTTTGGGTTGGATATGTCCCCTGCTATTACGCCCAAAGACTAAGGCTCCATAACCTGTTACTGTAAGGTTCCAATATTTAGTCAATTGAAAACTGTGTCACGGCGATGATCTGGGGGTTCAGGACACAGCCCAAACAACAAAAACGTTTTTTTTTTTACAACGATTCCTGTATATTACATTTGTTTTTGGTAAAGTGAAGTAGGTGACTGGTGTCGTGTCCCCCTATTTGAAAATGTACTACCTTTTAAAATGTTTACAATGGTGGGTGGGTGGTTGTGGTGTGGGGGGATTTAACAAAGGAATAGAATTAGAACATTATGTACATATAGCTTGAACAAAACAGGCAAAAATTATGAGGAGCAGTCCCTCTCAATTCAAGCATTAGGCCTACTGTTGTTTTTGACAGTTTACTTCTTGTGTCCTGGTTGAGCCGATTGTACAATAAGACATCTGATTTGCCATTTTAAATTATTTTGTCTTTTTATGTGCAGTGAAATCATTTGGATCAGAGGGCCGTCCCACAGACATGCCGGCCCCTCCTAAAGATGACATCTATGAGTACATTATATTCAGGGGTAGTGATATCAAAGATATTTCATTGTGTGAGCCTCCAACATCACACCAGGGCCTGCCCCAGGATGCTGCAATAGTGCAGGTATGTAAGCCAAGCCACACAACTAACTTAATAAATAATTTCTCAATAATGGATTGAATTGAATGTTCCTTTCCTTCTATTTTTTGGCAAGTCATCCCTTAGCTCCTTACCGCCCTCATTTAATCCAACTCAAGAAGCATTCAGCCCATACAAGATCCCATCCTATAACCAGCTTGCAGCCAACTACCTGCTCAGCCAGCAGTATGCAGCAGCTCTTGGTCTTGGTGAGTGAATAACCCAGCAAAGGGAATTTTTGTTGAGTCCCTTCAGAGGGGAGGATTACTTTGGCAACACTCTAGGCTGGATTGGCTAACACAGGAAAGGGCAAGTCCTGGAAAAAATACAAATAAAGCCTTGTGGATGTTTGCCTTTTGAAGTCCTGATTAGGCTTACTCTTTTATTTGTGAAACCAGCCCTTAATGTTATCTTGATCAAATGATGCCAAATTGTTATCTAGGCTCTTCATACTTATTTGTATCTCAGCACATCCAGACCCTCTGAGAAGGGGTCCAATGGTGGAGCAGGCTGTCCAGACCATGCCTGTAGAACAGACCGGGCAGAAGAGAGGCCTAACTGTGTCCCAGGGGCAGCGGAATTTGACTGTCAGGAACGTGCCGGGAACAACACGAGGTGGCCCGCAGACCCAGACACATGGGCAAGGCAGTAAGCAGGCTGGATCTGGAGAAACTGGCTGGTAGTACCGTCCAAGCTGACTGGAGGCTAGACAGGATCTGGGTTTTCCTCTAGCTAATGTCTATTGACATGTGGCTTCTCACATTGCATTACATAATAGATTTACTAAATGTAAATCTAAGCAATATTGAATGTCTGCAAAATCAAAATGTTCACTGAACTAAATACAATGGCATACTCTAATGTCTCATTCAAATGATTAGAGACCATTGCAAATGTACCTACTGGCTGTTTTTGAGCCCATGTGAAGTCTCATGCGTGCATCTGATAAAACTGAAGTTCCTGTGAATGTCGTTGGTGGTGCTGTGATATTAATTTGCCACTCTCAGTTAGGTCAGCACAAAACATCCCCCGATCCCAGAATGAAACCAATAATGGCAACTGGCCCCCACCAAGGAGAAGACTAGGTGATCCCTCTGTTATTATTCCGTCTGGGTTGTTGTGCCCTGGGTTCATGTACTTTGCTTATGGGATGCATTTTTGGTAAACCTTTCATGTGGAATTTTTCATTGCTTAGACAGAAATACTTTTCAAACACTGTTTTACAGCAGCCCATAGGCCCAAGAATCACAGTCAGGGGCAGTTTCTTGTGGAGCCCTCCAAGCCTAGCCTTCTCAAGTTTGAGTCAGACTTTGACTTTGATTCTGCAAATGCCCAGTTCAACAAGGAAGAGCTGGGGAGAGAGATTCAAGAGAAGTTGCACATCAAGGGTTGGTTGCATTGCAATGACCAAAACATAACCGTATCTGTCACTGACTCAATGGACCCGTTGTGCATGCTTTAGGATTGATTTTTTTGTATTATACTTTGAGCTTGTTATTGTTATTAATATCTGCTTATTTGTGTTTTGATTCTTCACCTTGTCTAGAAACAAACAATGCAGATAATACGAAGAGTAGTTTGAAGATTGATGAGGCAGATCCATCTGGGCCTAAGTGCTACTATGACAAGGCGAAGTCCTTCTTTGACAACATCCCATCGAAGCACAAGTCCATGAGAAATGTTTAACTTCTATTTATCTTCACATTCATGTGTTAACTTGCTGTAGAAGTCTTAACCCTAACCATCTATCATTGGGTCTCAGTCCACTCCATGAATGCCAAAATGTTTTCAAATATGGGACTGATCTCTGTTTGACCACCTAACTCTCTATCCCAGACGCACCACCTGGGCAGAGGAGCGAAAGCTAAATGTTGAAACCTTTGGGGTTCCTGGACGTTTCCTAAGGGGGCGCGGGGTCCGTGGTGGCCTCCCTGACCGAAGAGGCCGGCCCTTTCAGGGAGTGGGAGACTGAGGGCCAAGGACTAGGTAAGTGTGTGTGTTACACCTGCAGACTCAATCCATTGTACTAAATGATCCAGAGCTTTGCTGACTGCGGATGTGCACATCACATTCTGCACAGGTGTATGGTCTTCCTCAGACTGCTCTTGGGAATGGTGCTTGTTTACAAAATGTAAATCTAAGCAATATTGAATGTCTGCAAAATCAAAATGTTCACTGAACTAAATACAATGGCATATTATAATGTTACTTAAACATTCTATGCTCCATTTGTTTAAGTGGAGAATAAACCAGTATGCAGAATGAGATCCACACATGCAAAGATATTGTTAAAAGGTACCGATAACTTGGTCTGGGTATACAGGTGCTGGTCATATAATAAGAATATCATCAAAGTTTATTTCAGTAATTCCATTCAAATGTGATACTTGCATAATGTATATGCAAGTACTTGCATAATGTAAGTCATTCCACACACTGATATTTCAAGTGTTCATTCCTTTTAATTTGGATGATCACAGACAACTAATGAAAATCCCCAAATCAGTATCTCAGAAAATTTGAATATTACTTAAAACCAATACAAAAAAAGGGATTTTTAGAAATGTTGGCCAACTGAAAAGTATTAACATGTACAGCACTCAATACTTAGTTGGGGCCCCTTCTGCCTGAATCACGCAATTGCGGCGTGGCATGCAGTCGATCAGTCTGTGGCACTGCTCAGGTGTTATGAGAGCCCAGGTTGCTCTGATAGTGGCCTTCAGCTCTTCTGCATTGTTGGGTCTGGCATATCGCATCTTCCTCTTCACAATACCCCATAGATTTCTATAGGGTTAAGGTCAGGCAAGTGTGCTGGCCAATTAAGAACAGGGATACCATGGTCCTTAAACCAGGTACTGGTAGCTTTGGCACTGTGCAGGTGTCAAGTCCTGTTGGAAAATGAGATTGTATCTCCATAAAGTTGGTCAGCAGCAAGAAGCATGAAGTGCTCTAAAACTTCCAGGTAGACTGCTGCGTTGACCTTGGACCTCAGAAAACACAGTGGACTAACACCAGCAGATGACATGGCACCCTAAACCATCACTGACTGTGGAAACTTTACACTGAACTTCAAGCAATGTGGATTCTGTGCCTCTACTCTCTTCCTCCAGACTCTGGGACCTTGATTTCCAAAGGAAATGCAAAATTTACTTTAATCAGAGAACATAACTTTGGACCACTCAGCAGCAGTTCAGTCCTTTTTGTCTTTAGCCCAGGCGAGATGCTTCTGACGCTGTGGCTTGACACAAGGAATGCGATAGCTGAAACCCATGTCTTGCATACGTCTGTGCGTGGTCGTTCTTGAAGCACTGACTCCAGCTGCAGTCCACTCTTTGTGAATCTCCCCCACATTTTTGAATGGGTTTTGTTTCACAATCCTCTCCAGGGTGCAGTTATCCCTATTGCTTGTACACTTTTCTACTACATGTTTTCCTTCCCTTTGCCTCTCTATTAATGTGCTTGGACACAGAGCTCTGTGAACAGCCAGCCTCTTTAGCAATGACCTTTTGTCTTGCCCTCCTTGTGCAAGGTGTCAATGGTTGTCTTTTGGACAGCTGTCAAGTCAGCAGTGTTCCCCATGATTGTTTAGCCTACAAAACTAGACTGAGACCATTTAAAGGCTTTTGCAGGTGTTTTGAGTTAATTAGCTGATTAGAGTGTGGCTCCAGGTGTCTTCAATATTGAACCTTTTCACAATATGCAAATTTTCGGAGATGGTGATTTTGGGGTTTTCATTAGTTGTCAGTTATAATCATCAAAATTAAAAGGAATGTACACTTGAAATATCAGTCTGTGTGGAATTACTGTACATTATACAAGTATTACTTTTTGAATGGAATTACTGAAATAAACTTTTTGATGATGTTCAAATTGTGACCAGCACCTGTATATTTTGTATTGCTTGCGATTGAATCTAGATTGCCAGCTTATAATGCTAGTAATATCTTTCTCCCCATCAGGTGTAATGTGGAGCTTGAGTGAATGTGTTGGGATTGCCACAAAGTGGTCATGTTACTTTTGTTTTTGTAGTTAATGAAGATATTTAATTCAGTGTTTCTTTCTCCATTAGTTGTTATGTATGAATATAAAGATTACATTTTTTTTTACTCTTGGGTACCCCACAACTAAGTGCGTTTGTTCATTTTTATTTTTTTATTAATCTTTTTGCGTTATGATGCTTTTGGGCTATTGAATACCTTTTTTCCTTTAAATGAATTCTGGGCTTTTGAAGCTTTGCTTTATTTTCCTGAAAAATGAAAAACATGCAGACTGACCTAGTCCATGAACTTAAAGATTAAACGGATATAAACACATTCACGTCATTTGTGTTCAGGGACTGTTGCAGATATTAATTTATTCCAAATAACTTAATACAAATGTCAGTAAGCATTCCCAATTATTTTGTTGTTTCCTGTAAATGTTAAATTGTTATGGTTGTAATAAATATGGGAAATTTCTGAGTTTCTGTTCAATGATTGTAATTGAAAATGCAAGTTTAGAAGCAGACATTTATTTGCAAGAACAAGGTCAATTATAAGGTTATAATGGTCCATAAGGACAACAAAGTTTTAAAATACAGTACATTTTCACTAGGTATTTGAGCTCAACTACGTGAGTACAACTCATCACCCTGGGGCTTCTGATCACTGACTTAATTATGACTCTCACCTGGACTTTGAACAAAAGGTCTAATCGAAATTTGACTGGGCTGTTAACCCAATCCCTCCAAATGAGTGTATTATTCCAGCTCTACCAGAAGCCTTCAAGAGCCTAGTGATTTGTCTAACAAAAATCCACTCCTTACGGCAGTGGTTAGAGCAATAGAATAATTATATAATTGAGATTCCTAATATGACATTAAAGTATTATGGTGATGATGTTCAGGTCTTCTTTTTTTTCTCTGCTTCCTCCTTTTCATTTTCGATTGCTGTTACATATTTCTCGATTTCCTCTTGGTCCAGAATCTAGTTAAAGGGGAGGGGGTGTTAGGGGAGCATTTTAAGTGGCTTTATTACACAGCTGAAATCTTTTCACTGTAGAGGTACCATGATTTCAGACCTTCATTGATTCATCCTGCTTCATGATGGCCAGCTCAATGTTCTTTCCCCCTGACTGAACAACCTGTAAACACAGGCAACAAGTCTGTTGACCGACATCTCAAGTCTTCTCCAACTCAATCACTAACAGCAAGGTTTCAGTAACATTGCTGACAATTAAATAGTTTGCTCTAGTTTGGCAGAATCCTAACCTCAAGTAATGCTCTGATGGCCAGTTTAATTACTTCGGTGTCAGACGCCATGTCTTCTTCCTTATAGTGCTTCTCTAGAAACTCTCGCACCGTCTTGGCAGACCTTCCAATGGCGTTTGCCTGTACACAAATGCATTTGTTTCCAGCATGAGGTACAGTACGGTGGGTAAATCAAACCATCTAAGATTTAGCAACCCATGGCTAGTAATTACCCTACCTTCCATGCATGGTATGTTCCTGAGGGTTCAGTTTGGTACAAATGTGGCGTTCCATCGAAATCAAACCCCACAATGAGGGAGGAGATGCCAAAGGGCCTTCGTCCATTGCTTTGGGTGTAGCGCTAAAGATGTGCATATGTAGAAATTAATTATTTGCATGTGTATTATTGTGGGGGTGGTATGAAGACTGGTACCTGTTTGATGCTGGAGATGAAGCGTGTGATGTACTCCACAGTCACTGGGTCTTCCACTGTGAGCCTGTGACTCTGACACTCCACCCTAGCCCTGTTAACAACCACCCTGGCATCTGCTGTCAATCCTGAAAGCAACAAGGGATCAAAGTGAGAAAGGCTGCATTCCCTTTCTTAGGCACTGTGTGCCTCAGCCAATTTTTATATGTTCAAATCTAATCTCTTGAGCTAACTCCATTTTGGGTGTATAGCTGTTACCACAAATCATTTCAGTACCTCAACTCAAAGTATTTCACTGATAATACTTCAGTGATGTTCCCTCCTTTTGAAGTTCTAACACAACTCTCTTAAGAACTAAGTCTAGTAATTTTGTGTATCCATTTTAATATTGTAGACATTTTAGAAATATAATTTTGTCCTTCAGAAATGTGGATGCATTTGAATTGCCCACAATGCCCTAACTGCTGTTGCAGCCTAACCTGCTTCACCCGAGTAAGTTGATGAGAAGAGAATTAGACCAAAGACAGATTCAATATTTAACGCACTTTATTGCGTACAACAGATATATCTGGAGACCCGCTTATCAACGAGTCTGACTCTTGCCTTTCATCTTCCTCTTTTATACAGACATTTTGAGTTGGACCCTGAGCTATGCATTATCTCCAAGTCTGGTCATCTCTCGTTCTCTACGTCTCGTGATGCGTTGCTCATTGTCTAGATTGTGCGTGATTGTCTCTAACAGTCACATGCCATAGCCTAACCGATAACATGTTGTATTCTACTCTTACACACTGGGGTATGTATGCTGCACACAACCAAGTCTAACGGCACTATTACACATTCCAAACTAAATACATTTATACAACACAGATAAATCAAGTGAATTTTACTCCAATATCAAAATGTCTGACTACTAAACTATAATAAGTTAAAAATAACCACTATGCTGTATTGGGCTAATGTCTGGGCATCGTTTTTCAGTATCCACTTATCAATGTTACCTGCAAAGGCCAAGAAGACGTTGTCGTCCAACGCGCAGATTTTGCGCACTGTCCTGTCATCTTGGAGCTTGGCAACACTTTTCTTTTCCACTCCAAGCACCACTATTTTTTGACCACGCACTCCAACCTGTGAAATTAATTAGGTCAGGGGGGTGACTTTTGCGCTTGTAGGTGCGCAAATTATGGATGGTACGCTTTTTTACGGGGTATGCGCCCCACGTGCTTGACCCATTGTCCACTGCTTCCCAACCAAGGGTACTAGGGCCCCTAGAGGTACTTGGCATCTTTGAAGGGGGCATTTGAAAATACTCATGACACATAGTTTAGGCCTACTTGTGAAATTAACATGAGTACTTCAGGGGTACTCTGAGCCGAGCAAAATTCCGTCGGTGATAGAGTAACTGAAAAAGATTAGGAACCACTAGTTTAAACTAGTAACGTTGATATAAAATACAAAAGAGATTGAAAAAACATGTCATAGTTGTTAACAAAATATACTAAATCTGTAGCAAAGACAAGATTACTCACGGCGGTTGAACCTTTTTTTACCGCTTCTTGTGCGTATTCCACCTGAAATAAGTGGCCATCGGGTGAGAACACTGTGATGGCACGGTCGTAGCTCATCTTTAAATCACTTTACTTTAACTTAAAAGTGGTGTCCTCAAATTGGTGAAGACGCCCTATAACAAAAGTGAAACCAATCTGACTGAATGAAACAGCAAAATCAGGTTGCAGACAGCGCCTCATCCCGACTTCAGTGTGCCACAGCCAAGCTTGATTTATAGCGGCCATTGAACCTTCGCTTTACGTTGGAGATCGAGCGTATTGGCTATCGTGAATCAAAGTACACTCCATACTGTGATACAGTCTACTGTAGCCTATAGCTGACGGGGTTATACCAAACATGACTTAGTGAGCGTCTGGACTGAGATTTATATTTCCAGAGACAATATAGAATTCTTATGAACTTTCTATTTTCACAACCGAATCAAATATGCAGTATCAATTTACATCATAGAGAATAGGGATTTATTCGGTATTTGTTCTTCCTTTTGGATTCATCCAGGGGTTCACACACCCCTATTATGTTCAGAAAATGGAATACCTAACTATGTGATGGGGCTGCGCGCAAGATAATAGGCTAATATTAGAATAAAAAGGAGCGTTTTTGATCATTTCCTAATATCGCAATGTCGGTGGCATTTTCATCGGCTCGTCCTAGGAGCAAAGGGGAGGTAACACAACAAACGATACAAAAGGTATGGTTAATACAATTTGTGTTTGTATATTTTTGCTCCATCATGTCGTCTAAATAGGAAATGTTTGGGGCTGGTCGACTTGAGAGCATGCAGTCAGCCAGTGTCAATGGTGGGAAAGTAGTGAACGTCAGCAGAGACCACAGCTGCCTAGTACAGTAGAGAGCCAAACAAAGCAAGGTGATGATATGACGCTCAAACAGATTGGCATTCATCAATGGCAACTTTTTTTGCTGTGGTTTTATTTTCCGTTAAGACTAAGCTATGTAACTTTATATGTAAATATACAACGACGATGTTCTGTGTAGAAACAAAACATTGTAATCGAATATACCCTAGCTTTATAGTATTAAACTGTATATCAAATGAAAACGAATGTAAGTTTATTTTGGACATTTTGCTTATTTTGTTGCATAAAATTCATTTGGTTTATGTGCATTGGGATACCTGCCGTACCACAGATGTGAGAGTAGTGATCATTCTTCATCGGTCAGCCCAGCGGCAAGGCAGGTGCACTCGGGATGAATGGACTGTCTGTCAGTGGCGACAGTCACAGTCAGGCGGAGTGATTATGGAAGGTGTGTGGATCACGGGACCGCATAAGCCTACGACATCCTTGGACGTTTGTTTATCTTTGAAGCAACGATTAAATCTCACTTTGATTGTGAAATTGTTGAGGGCCTAAAATAAGTATAATTTAACTATGTTTTCTATTATGCTTTTACACGGCTATAGCGCTTAATATGGATACGTTTGTCAAGGTATCCCGGAGGGAACGTCCCCCTTTTTTGTTGACTTTCTCTTTAAATGTAGCCTAACTGATGTCAGAATGTTGTGATTGGCTGAAGATAATGGTACCTTTTAGTTGCAGAAACCCTGTCTCTATCCGTCCCACTTATACCGTATTTTTGCCCGAGGACTTTTATAGCAACGAGAAAAAGACAGACCTACTTAAAAAAAGACGACCTATTTTTAGAGCGTGGGGGGGGGGGGGCATTATTTGATCCAGCATTAGTTGTCAAAGTGCTTTCGTATGAAAACGGGTCCCCAGGTAATGATTACAATAGTGGCTTATTTCATAGATACAGCTCCGGAAAAAATTAAGAGACCCCTGCATCTTTTTATTTCCTTTAAAAAAAAGTCGATAAAGAAGGTTTTGAGTGAGGAACTGGAGAGTTTAAATTAAGAGACCACCGAGAATGTAACGCTTTCGTTCCTCACTCAAAACTTTCCTTTTCCTTTTTTTGGAAAGGAAAGAAAAAGGTTCAATGGTCTTTTAATTATCTCCGGAGCTGTATGTTGCCTATGACACCATTTTTTATATAATAAGAAATTAGTCTGTTTTAGATATCCGATTGATTCTTTATAACCTTCATAATAAATCAGTGTGCAAGGGGTTGGTTTTTCTGTAGCCTATACCAAGGCTCAGGTCTTTTCAACATAACTCCAAGTGCCTTATTGCAATTATAAACCTGTTAACAACAGAAATTGAACTGTAAAACAATACATTACACCTTTAGTATAGTAAAGTATTTATAAGCAAAGATAGTTTGAATCCTGAATGCTGATGGGTGTGGTGTATGTAAACAATAAGGCATGAGGGTATGAGGTATATGACCAATATACTAAGGACTGTTCTAAGGCACGACGCACTGCGCTGACCCATGTACTACTGGCCATGTACCACAAAACTACCAGACTCCCTTTTGCTCTTATAAACCTGTTATCAACAAAATTTGTGCTGTAAAATGTGTGTTAAATGTATCAAATGTCATACCAGTCTCATATTCCATGGCTGTCAGCCAGTCAACATTCAGGATTCAAACCACCTAGTTTAAAATAGACTGTATACCATGAGTATGGCATCATCACTATTTACTCATTTAATTGTGTGGGTAACCAGTTTATAAGAGTAATATTTGTGATGTATTGCCAATATACCGCTGCTAAATGCTGGGATTAAGAACAGCATTTGGCCACACCCCCTCATGTCTTATTGTGTACATTTACCATGTGTTTCAGCCAATCACTATTCAGGGTTTGAACCATGTGGTTATTAACCCTAATATGTTAAAAAGCATTTTTGTAGTATGCAACGCAATTCAGGATACTTTACTACATTGTAATAACACTGTGATGTAAAAAAGTGTCTATCATGTATTTTTTCCTACTTCTCAAAAGATGCTGGATGAAAATCACCATCTGATACAATGCATAATGGAATACCAGAGCAAAGGGAAAACAGCGGAATGCACGCAGTACGTGTCCAATTGTTGTGCCCAGATGAATGTTCTGTATGAGATGGTGTGTTTTAAGCATGACTGTGATATACCAAAAGTGAAGAATAGTCATATGATGATGATTGACTTGAAATGAATGTGCTTTCCTGCGCCTCTACAGGTATCAGCAGATCCTTCACAGAAACCTGGTCTATCTGGCCACGATAGCAGATTCTAATCAGAACATGCAGTCACTGTTACCTGCAGTAAGTCCATGTGGAGCTATGCAATACAACAGAGCCGCACCCCGTCCTTTTATCATCCAGCCTCAGTAGATGTTCCTTCACAGTAACTGTTTCCCCTGTGCTTCAATTCACTCGTCGGTCCTCTCTTTGTTTTTTGCCAGCCTCCGACTCCTAACATGGGCACCATGGGTTCAGCAGGGATGGTACAGAGTGGGGGCAGTGGGCCACTACACTCCCAGAGTAACCTCAACGATGCCATGACCCCTGGCCTGCCCCCCACCTCCATGATGCAGAGTCAGATGAGCAATGGTGAGAATTTCCTCACAAAACACACTCATTCCATTTAGTTGTCTTTACGTGCCTATCAAACTGCTTGCGTGAGCTCTGCACAAATGATTGTCACCTGCATGTCATGTGTCTCTGCACTGTTAATATACCTCTCCAGTGGCAGCTTTTTCGATCTCAAGTCCTCTCCTCTACCCAGACATCAGTCCTTTGGTTACATCTCAATTTTTTTAAAGTGGCTTTTTTTGACCTGATACCAAGACGGGGTTAGAGGATATTTTCAAGTGGATGTTGTCTGGGCATTGCATTTTATCTGCCCAGTTTTCTCACAACACTGGGCCTTAAGGAATGGAAACAAGGAAGCCATTTTAGACTATTGAGATGCACCTTCATGTGTCCAACCATTTCTTTTTCCTAGTCTGTGTGTTGCTCCGTTTCCACTGGTCATTCTCTCATGAAGTCTTTTAGCATACTGTAGTATCAGCATCCTTGACAAAAAGCTCTTCATTCTGGTCCTACTGAGTCCGGCGTGAGCCTCCTGCGGCTTCGCGATGAACTGAATGTGTTGCGCCCGTAGCTGCCGGTGGCACTGCGCGCGCCTGATTGGCCAGCCGCTCTGACTGCTCTGTGTGTCGTCAGGCCCCAGCCACGCCCACACGCAGCAGCAACAGCAGGCGGGTCAGACACTGTCAGCTGGGCCCTCCACATCCCACAGCCTGCCGGCCAACAACCACGGCTCTGCCACAGGCTATGGCCACTTGGTGCCCCCTTCCTCCCAGGGCAGCTTGCTCCAGGGACCTGGCTACGGTTCCTCCTCTACCTCATCCCGCAGCAACCTCAACATGCAGTCCAACCAAGGTGAGCCAGCTGGGTGCAGAGGAACCAGAGACCTGAGAGGCATTAGCGTAGCGAAGCATTCCACCAAACCTGTGACATCATTTTCAAAAACCCTATTGTTCAGGCAATACCTGTTCGCTAACGCTGCTGTTCTATTTTGTTTGGTTCAAGCGAGTCTAGCTGAGGACAAGTCCATATTGTAGCAAATTGTGACTGGAGGGTGAGAGGTCAGGTCACATTTGTTTTAAGGTCAGAGCTTTTGTGAGGAAGGAAGCAAATAGGTTCAACATTTGAGGGTGAATCTTAGAAATGTGTGTGTTTTCTTGAGGAAATTCACAATGCCGTTGGCTTCGATATAGTTTTTGCAGTGTAGAGCAGGGATGTCAAACATTTGGCCCACGGGCTGGATCCGGCATGCAAGGAGGTCAAATCAGGTCCTTTGGTAGTTTGAGTAAAACTGTTGGCGGTTTGGGTTCATGTTGCTTATATCCACTTAAGTAAAAGTCAGACAGTCAGGGAACAACAACAATTTGAAAAAGATGGACAGATGATAATTTTTGCCAATTTATATGACAAGACATTTGTAATGCAGCCCTCCTAGACCTCGTTAAAGGCAAAATGCGGACCCTGGAGCAACATGTGTTTGACACCCCTGGTGTATAGTGGTCTGATGTGAATCTGAGACTAGTCAGGTTTGGCTGAGGGGGTAGTTTGTCACTATATCACTAGGACCTGGAGAGAGAGGGAGAATCTCTTGGAGGATTCTCAAAAATGAGGATTGTATTGATTTAGACAGGAGAAAGGACACCGGTGGATGATTGACGTTTCCAAGGAAGCTGTAAAGGTATTCCACCTCCACACCTATTAAGCATCCTTCTCAATAACCTCCCCTTTACCCTCGCTCATAGTAATCCTTTTCTAGTCATTGAACGCTTCAACTTCAAAATCCTAAACCTCACAATGTCTGCCTTGTCCTGTATGGACATTAAGAAGAGCCAAACACATTCAGTTCATCAGACTGGTAGGCAGCCCTGCTATCCTCTTGATTTTAGTACGGTCCCTAGTCCTGGTCACCTCCCTGCTTCAGACTCTCCTATCCTGACTTCTGACCCTTGACATGCAGCCCTGCAGCCTGCCCTTGTGTGCCCAGTTGTCCATGCGTATTTATCTCTGTTGTATGCACTGACCACCTCTATGGCTTCTTCTGCATTTTCTCCAGAGCATTTAAAGCCACTCCCCCTGCTGGCTGGTTTGAGTTTTGACACACCCCTCCCCGCTCCCCTCTTGACTGCCATGGCCCCTCCCTTTGGCTTTTGCTTTTCCTTTGTATTCTGCCTATTTCTGTTCTATGCTGTCTAAGACAATATTGAAGACAGTGATGATGCTGACGTCGGTGGCGTGTTTGCGTTTGTCAACGTATGTCTCCCCATCATTACACCCTTTCCCCCACCACTTCCTAGTCTCCATGATGCACCAGCAGTCGGCCACACCTCATTACTCCTCGTCCCAGACCGGGGGAGGCCAGCAGCACTACCAGAGCCAGCAGGCCGCCATGGGCATGTTGGGGCAGAGCGGACAAGGAAACAGCATGATGAACCAGAGGCCGATGGGGACCTACCGACCCACACAGCAAGGTAGGTGACCACAGTGCTCTCTACCCTTCCGCCAGGCCACTTGTTTTGGGCTGCAGATGCAAGGCTTTCCCACGGCCTACGGCAGCTTAATAGATCGTAGCGGACCCGATAGTGGTCCGGTTTCGGGTGGAGATGATTACTAGCGAAACCCCTGAAGATGTAGCCGCAACCGATGTAGCGGACGTGGGTGTCGGGTGAGATTTTGTTAGCAAGCGCTTGACGCGTTTAGACTGAAGATTGGAGTGTGATATGTGTGGTGGATGTGATCCGTCAGGGATGCATGTCTGCCTCGCAGTGATGTAGCCTGAAGAGGCAGCCGTAAGATGTACGACTGTTGTCACTTTGAACCCCAGCCTCTGTAAATCTCTTTACCCATGCTGTGTCAGCATGTGCCTAAAACAGTCCCACCGCCCTGACATGTCCTTGTGTTCCGTGTGGGACTTGGGCTGGACTGGACTGGTGCCTCATTCAACTTGTCAGTAGCTTGTCTGAGCTGGATGTCTCCAGAGCGATAGATGCCACTTGTGACACAGCTTACCCAAGTACAACCACTGGATCCTGTCTCCTGACTTCATTGTACTGATTCTGTGGGATGATTTATGGTGCTTCCTTATAAGATTACTTGACTGATCCTCTCCAAAGCAGAGGGTGTTGTATTGTCAGATATCAGAGGAGGAAAATGCAAGACAGTCAGACCTTTTTTATTTGGGAAACCCTTTTGCCAATGTATACTGATGATGGATATTCTAGATGTTGACTGCTGTGATGGGGATTATTTCTGGACATATTGTTATGTTGTAGGTTATTGTGTGACAGTGGGTTTCTGTTATCCAGATACAGCGATATTTCCAGCAAAGCAATTGGCCTTTCTGAGCCGGTCGTTTGAGATGGAGTGGCATGTGGAGTTTGTGCACACCACCACCACCCCACCACACCTCCCATATGATTCGGCCCACTGGAATTTCTAAAAATCTCTCATTGGTCCCTTCCAAAAGTCATATTTCATTTAATTCTCATAGAATTATATTATTTATCAAATCATGGTTTGAAAAGTACCAAATATACTGAATTGACACGAGATTGATAGGACTCATATAGAAGTGGTTCAGGTCTCTGCTGCATATTCAACCCGTGACCAATAGTACCAGGTCACATTTAAGATGATAGAGTATTGAATAGCTATCAGTAACTGAAGCCCAGATTACGTTGGCTTTAGTAATACTCTTTAGTGTACTTATTTCCTTCTACACGGTCGTTTAATCCATTTAAATATACCATTAGGACCTTCTGAACTTGATTTATTCATTCACAAAAAAGCTTTTCATTACATAATTAGCACCCAAGACACCACTTTTCTCTCTCCGTCTCTCTTGCACTCAGCCAACACTCTCACACAGATCCACATACAGCCGTGTGCATTGACGTTTATATCTATCCCAGGTTCCCTGAAGAAGTGAAAAAGTTACACTTACTTGGTGTGAGCTCCTTCTGCGTGCAGAACGTGAAATAAATAATAGATCTTGCATTTCAAGACCAATTAGGAATCCAGCCAAACAAAGACCCCAACTTTCAGAAGATGGTGTCAAGGCCTACCCCCTTCCACACTGATTCAAATGTGTCCATGTTGCATTGACAGTAAAGGGCTGTGCCATAACTCATTCCCTCCTTCAAGGAACCAGAGTTACAGACATTTTCTCTAATTCCTTTCAGTTGGTCACTGTGGGATGACACATAGTGGGTTACACAACCGCATCCAAAGCTGGACAGGCGAAGTGCCAAAACGTGGCAGCTCGTGGCAGACTACCCAAAGGGAGAGTCCCTGCTTGGAACGCATTCTACCCCCAAGCTCCCATGGCAAGCAGACAAACAGCTTGTTGCATAACTGGAAACCCTTGGATCCGGTCCATACCGGCGCTTATGACACTCACCAGCCAGGTAGTGTTTTACCTCCAGCTAGTTCTCAGGTACAACGGGGGACGTCGCAAACGGAAGTCATTTTACAGTCCTGCAGGACACGACATTCCTAAAACACGCACAGAGCATCCAGTTAAGCCTGGGCTCAACTGGATGCTCTGATCAATGCATCGATTTCCGTCGGCCCCCCAGATCATGAAGTCTTTCATGGGGTGTAGCCTCCACTCTGGCAGCAGGAATCTCCCCTGGATAGTACATCTACGCCCATGTCGTTTAAAGCTCCGTAGCAGCATGTAGCAGGCCACATTCAACATCAACGGGGACAGTGCCCCCCCGGCCGATGAAGTGCGCCACCCCCTCCTGCTGTCACTCCAGTAACTGCTAGAACGTATGGACTCTGGTAGCTTGTAGACTGTGAGTGCCTGTGATCTGTCTGTCTGTAAGTCTAGAATTGGACGTGATGTGACTCCCATTAAATGAAGAACGCTGGCCAACGGACACCAGGCAGCCTGGTGCTTTTTATATGTTCATCTTAAATCTCTGAAAAAGATTGTCTTTGGGGAATTAATCTTAAATAGGATGGAGCCATAAATAACATGAAGTTCAGCACATTATACCCCTCATCAGTGAAGATTGTCAAAGCTGCATGAAAAATACTCTTTCCTGAAAACATGGGGGATAAAAATATGTTTTCCCTTTGGTTCTTATTAGAAATGTATAAGTGCAATGAAGCCAAGACCCGGCTAGAGCTGAACCTTGATTATATAACCTGGAAGGCTGGCTCATTAGCTGGACTCCAATCTGCTTCACCTGATTGTCCTGGAAAGGCTTGATTGAGTTATTAGGTCAGGTTGTGCATATATTTAAAGCGCTTAGCCCTTATGTGTCATACGTATGTGACTGACTCAAAGGGAAACACCTTACTCTTTCTCATCAAACACTCATTCACTCACTCACCTATCCAATTCTCTAACTGCCAAAGCGCACGGTGCAGACCGGTTTAGTCAGCAACAGAGTTCCTGTTGGTCGGACCAGCTGATTAACCAATCCTGGTGTCGCCTGTCTTGCAGGATCTGTACGGCAGTACATTGGACAAGACGATTTCTACGGAGAGCAGTACGGGCACACTCAGAGCTCCAGCGAGCCCAAAAATCAGCATTATTACCCTGATGGTAATCGTTCAGAGCCTTGACCCTAATACACACACACTCACACACACCTTTCAGACGTGTCAGTCAACCACATTGAACATTCACACATGCCATTCCATCTCGGTGTCATGCAATTGGCCTGTTTTGAAGTGATACTGTAGCGCTGAACTCCTCAGCCCAACCTTCTAGCTTCTTGTCTATCTTTTCCCTTCATGTGGGATTTGAGTATGAGCCTTTCATACCGCCATTATGTAGATGAAAATGATTGTTGTGGCGACGCGCAGAGCCAGTCTCAAAATGACTTCCCATATAGTATTTAGAAGTTTTCAGATTCCCATATATTTATTAATTTCGTTCTGGGCAGAGCGCCAACTGATTATAGAGTGTTTTTGTGTGTCTGCTTTTGTGAGTTTCAGAGGGCACAGCAAATGTTTATTTGTCCTGTTGTAGTGTTGTGGCTGCACACCTGTTTATGCTCATGGTTTTTCGACAATTGTAGGAGGACCAAGGTCACTACTGGTTGTGCATTGAACATCATTGGCTGGACTCCAATCGCAAAAGTAGACAGCCCCCTTACCCTAAGCCCCTTGACTACATTTTACCCTGTTACATTGGGGTACACTAGCTCATCCAATAGAGAGTGCTGACCGGAGCTACCTCGCTGTTTTCTCACTAACTAGGCATGTGCCTAACAATGATTCTGACCGTTCATGTTGGAGTCATGTCCTGACCGTTCATGTTTGAGACACTGAAAATGTAGTCGTATTGATTACATTTTACACCGACAGCCCCGAGCGTTAGACTAGTGACTATAGTTGGTGTTCAGTGATGTCAACCCTGCAAGTGAGCAAATTTCTCCACTCTTCCCCTGAAGCTAAATCAAGGGCTGATTGGGTGAATTGAGCTTTGGTAAAATGAACATTTTACCAACACACTTACGATGGCAGTCTAGACAGCATGAGGATTCGATAGGGATTTCCCAGAGGGACATTTGCGATGCCTAGGGGTCTGTCTGCTTTGCGATTGGAGTCCAGACCTTGTTTTCGTTGGACCGGTTTTAGCATTTGCTCATTCCTGCCCTCTCCAGGCCACGGCGAGTACACCTACCAACAGTCGTCCTATGGTGAACAGGGCTACGATCGGTCCTTTGACGAGTCTTCCCAGCACTATTACGAAGGAGGTATGTTCACACTGTTCTCCAAGGCACGGCCTAGAAAGCACAGGCCTTAGGATGGTCTTGCAGCCGTTAAGTCTGTTCCACAGTCGACCTGAACTCATCCAGTTGGTTATTTCCTGAAACAAATAATCCTAGTTGTGTTACAATGAAACATTACTATATGGAGCTGAATCAATATTAGTCTCAGATAGTGTACTGCAGTACTTGAGTATAATGATGCACAATTGCATCAAATGATTGTATAACGAAAGTTTGTTCTCCACGAGGGATAACGGTAGGCTGCTGACATGTCTCAAGGAAGTCCTGTAATCTGTTAAATAGCTACTCTCGGTTCCACAGGTAACGGCCAGTACAGTCAACAGCAGAGCCAGTACCAGCAAGGCTCAGGTCAACAGCAGTCCTTCAGCCAGCAGCAGTACGCGTCTCAGCAGGGCTACAGCGGACAGCCACAGGGCTACGGTAAGGCCCACACACACTCTCTCATTTTACAGGCGTGTGCTTGCGTGAATGCAAAGGCACACACTCCGCCACAGGCATGCTTGTTTTCCTATGGTGTCAGTGTTAGTAATTAAACTCAAATGTTTTGGTGGCTTATTGGAAAAGTTCAAATGTGTCCTTTGAGATGACAATTGTTTTCATCATCACATCTGTGCGTGCGATTCAAAACTTAGTCGACTGATTTGGTGTCCAGGTCCGGGTCAGGGTGGGTCTTCCCAGTACTCCCAATACCAGCAGGGTCAGGGCCAGCAGTACAGCTCCTACCGATCCACCCAGGCTGCCCCTGGGGCACAGACGCCGAGGTCCTACGCCTACGAACAGGTACAGCTACCCCCAACCCCACGTTTTGAGGAGGACCGTGCTGTCCAACCAAACATTGGGTAAATCGGGCAACTCACACCGTAGTTTACCACAGTGTCGATGCCCCATGGGTTGCTTTGAATCATGAAAACGTATTCATGAACACAAGTAGTCACCCTTCTCGCTCCGACCAGAAATGACTAAAGATTTGTTTTTCTACCTCCCTCTCTCTCTTAGGGTCAATACGGAAACTACCAGCAATAAGGCACAACCTCCTGGGCAAGGTGGCGGACTGGTTAGGCAAGGGAACAGTTCTACGAATAGCCCTCAACAGTCGTGTGTAAACCAGTCTTTGAGTAAATGAGTTAGATTTAGCTCTGAGTTGTTTTAGCTTGCTAACACGCTGGTTAGAAGGCTAGTCAGATTTATTGCACCTGTTCACTATCTGTCTGAGTAGAGGTGAGCCGGTTGGGGAGATTAAGTATAAAGTATTTCTGCTTTCTCTCTAAGGATTTGAACTTAGAGGGGTATCCAGTATTGAATCCAAACCTGCCTCTAAATGTTCAATGAAAGGTTCCTATCCTTGTCTCTGTCCTTTCTATCATTGTCCATCTAGTTTCCACTTATCCTCCATTTCTGTGCTTGTCTTTCACAGGGTGCACCATACAACTGCTGTCCCCTGTCTTTAAGATTGTAAATGTGCCAATTAGGTCACAAAAACAAAGGTTGGTCACATGAGACTGGGCTAATATAATACATTCTGCATCTTATATCCAGCGTGTGAAGAATAACTTAGCATTAACTCTTGATGAGCTATAGCATACTTTGATAAGGTTAACGTCGGGTTTGTCAGTATTGTTTAACCTGATGTGTTCAGGTTATGTTTGTTTCAAGATGTGTGAAGTTTTGTAGGTCGGTGCGTGGTGTTACTGTTCTGTATTACCACTTTGTCTGTGTAAGAAGATTAGAATCGCTAACGTTTAAGTGGCTTTATAGACCTTCCGTCCTAGATTTCATTATTTATCCATGTACAGTTTGTTTTATTTAATTCACGATGTCTCATACTCATGCACTTTTCATTCATGTAGTGTTATTCAAGTTGTTTCGAAGAGATTATTTCTAAACAGCCAAAGTACAGTAACACTTAGGAAGTGGATTTTAGAATGTGTTTTGGCAATTGGCACAACACTTTTTCAATATGTGCAATACAGTCAGTCACTGGAGAAGTGGATGAGATTATCTGTGGGATTTATAATGGACTTAAATGGCTTTCTGTCCATTGCTAGCTTGTGCTACCATAAACTATGAGTCTATAGCTTATTAGGGTTCAGAAAAGAAAAGTATTAGCTTTGTGTTTAGTTGAGTACATTATCCAAAGTATATTATTTTTGCCAAATGAGTTTGGCTGAACCGTCTTAACCCATGTAGCGGGATGTTTTGTGAAGTGTTTCGTTCTAACTAATGTGATGTGGTGGTAGCCTATGCGTGAGTGCAGACGGAATACAATACATGTTCGGTGTTTGTCATCTCTTGCTTAATTGACTCATTTGAAGTGGTCATGTACTGTATACTGTGTGTTGATTCAACATGTTGTAGGCAACCAGCTACAATGGGATGTTCTAAAATGTTTACAAACCCTTTCCTCTGAACACACAATTCGAATGCAGATGGTTGCCTTACAATTTTATGTTTAATCAACTTGTTTTTGTTATGCTCTATATTATTTTCTAGCAGTGTTATAGAAGACAAGTGTTACATACGTTACCCCCTCAAACAGACCTGCCTTATTATTTTAATGTCAGTGTGAAAAGATGGAAAGAATCTTTGTTGTTTTTATTTAACTAAAAAAAATTTTTTCTTAAAATCCACAATTTGTTGGAAAAAGCAAAGTATCAATAATATAACTGTAATAACCCTGGTAATCTAACAATGGAACTTCGCTATATGGTGAAGGGGACAGCACAACTCATTAGACTTCTACAGTATGTTGCAGTTGGAATCTACCTAAGGTACTTGGCTGTCAAACAGCTCAAAGACTGCAAACTCAACTCTACAGTGACAATCATAAGGTGTGTGTGTGTGTGTGTGTGTGTGTGTGTGTGTGTGTGTGTGTTCATGTTTTACTAACCTAGCGGAGACCAGAAATCCCTACAGGAACATAAAAACTGGAAAAAATATATATTTTGCTGATAAGGATAAGGCTTATTTTTGGCTTTGGGGTGAGGTTTAGGACACAAATTACAATTGGGGATAGGGTTAGGACTTTAGAGTAAAATATAATTTGGAAATATTTTTTTACAGAGGCAGCAGCATCAACCACTGGACCTCCCTAAGCCACTGTAATTTTTTGGTTTCCCACAAGGATAGTAAAAAGTGTGTGATTGTGTTGCACAACATTAATGGTTTGTTTGTGCATAACCTAATATGAATGTTAAGTTGTCTATCTCGGCTGTTTTTTGTTACTGTTTAATATGTAAAATAAATAGACTTTCACCACTTGCTTTGATGTGGTAACCATGGTTGGCTTCACATAGGTCTAGAGATCAGGCAGATGTGATTTGTACAGTATGGCAAAAACATTGCAAGCAAAAAAACTCAAAACGATGCTTCCGGTTTTAGGGCGCCCTCACACTCCAATACAGTAGGTGGCGGTATACGCTCCTTTCAGTAAAGTATAATACACCAATACAAATCTTAAGGAAGAAGACGCTGTCAGACGCCTAGCGTTCTCCGGGAGTGAGGTTACGATTAGCGTCATGCAGGCAACATTAGAGATTCCGTAGCAACAATAAGACTTCCGGTTTAAGGATTTTGCCTTCAAAATAGAAGTCAGAAAAAAAACGCGATTTTAATAAAATAAAAATAATCACTTTCCATAGTGTATATTGTAAAATATTATAGTAGGAAATGTTCAGGAGAGTCTATACTGTGATAATATGCAAAAAT
>JACXGJ010010155.1:0-22536 GCA_016801105.1 Esox niger | reverse complement strand
GTACTCACGGTATTACTTACATAACTGTATCGGTTATTTACCGGTAGCGTATATACGTACTCACCGTATTACTTAAATAACTGTATCGGTTATTTACCGGTAGCGTATATACGTGCTCACCGTATTACTTAAATAACTGTATCGGTTATTTACCGGTAGCGTATATACGTGCTCACGGTATTACTTACATAACTGTATCGGTTATTTACCGGTAGCGTATATACGTGCTCACCGTATTACTTAAATAACTGTATCGGTTATTGACCGGTAGCGTATATACGTGCTCACCGTATTACTTAAATAACTGTATCGGTTATTGACCGGTAGCGTATATACGTGCTCACCGTATTACTTAAATAACTGTATCGGTTATTGACCGGTAGCGTATATACGTGCTCACCGTATTACTTACATAACTAGCAGTTATTGCTGTATTGCAGGGGTGTCCAAACCGTTCCACGGAGGGCCGAGTCTCTGCAGGTTTTCAATCTCACCTTGTACTTGATTGACTAATTTGGTTACTTATTGGTTAGTTTCTACCCTCACCTGGTTGTTTAGGTGTGAACTGGAAACCAGTGTAACTTTTTGGACACCCCTGCTGTAATGAAATTGTTTGGAATCTAGCACTTGTCATGAGTAAACTAGCTTTTCAAAGTGGATAATTCTCTATTTCTCTGTTCATCTTTCTGTCTTCCTTTTTCAGTACATAGTTCTGAACTGTCCAAGTGTGTCATCGTTTGAAAACCATCCTTTCACTTTGACTGTGGTAAGTTGTTTTATGTTTCTCTCTTTCCCAAATTAAACAACACACGTGTTAATTGTTTTTGAGTCTGTATTTTGGGTAAAATTGTCATTTGGGTAAGATACCACATTCATGTGATATCAGAGCGTCTCAAAAACCACAGCAACATCACTGAGTTTAAAAACCTTACTATAAGTCGTTTGCTGACGTAGCTAATCTAATGGGACACTTCTGACAACTTTCAAATGGGTCTCCTTAGTGGAGCAGTACAGCTGTGTCTTTACGACCAGGTGTTCAAATCTTGCTTGTGGGATACTGACAATCCAGGGGCCTTCATTATAGCCAGGGGGATGGTGGTGTTGTTGTCAGACAAGGGTGGCTTGTCTGAGTGGCCCATCTCGCTCTAGTGACTCCTTGTTTTAGACAGAGCGTCTACAAGCTCAATCGTGCTTCTCAGCCAGTGAATGTACTTTGACTCCCCCAAGCCTTCCTTGTATTGCTGTGACGATTTAAGCGCAAATTGGACTTCTGGAGAATAGGGAGAGAAGAAAATTGGGCAAACATTAAGAGGATTTATGAAAAATGACCAAATGACGTTCTAGAGAAAATTGAAAGACTGTCATTTTCAGGGGGAACCACAAAGGTAGAGCTTGTTTCTGACACGCAGGGCTTTGTCACCCAGTTCATCAGAGCACCATGCTTTCTTCTTACATATTTCAAACATGACACTACTTACATCTCACATGTAAAGCCTAACTTTGTACCGCTTAAACACATGAAGTTCAAATTCTGAGGCCTCCCTCTCTTTCTTCGACCACTCTCTGTCCGTTGATGTGACGGCCGGGGGGTAGATTGACACTTGACACTTCAAAGGCTTCACACACAATTTACAGTTCTTTACCTATCTGCCTGGAGGTGCATTCTTGTTGTGGAATAGGAGATTAACTTCTTCCCTCCACACACACACACACACACACACACACACACACACACACACACTCACTGCCCTCAGGGGTGTGTATCCTCTCTGCTCCCCACCAACACAGCAGACTGAGGCAGGGAGTGTGTGTGTGTGTGTGCGCGCGCGTGTGTGTGTGTGTGTGTGTGTGTGCGCGCACATGTGAGTGTGTAGGTGTTTATGTGTGTGTGTGTGTGTGTGTGTGTGTGTTCTAGAGTGTCTAAATGACTCATTGTCTGTGATTGTGTTTACAGTGTCCCACAGAGAAGAAAGAAACATTTGGTATACATCTCAGGGTGGTTGGAGACTGGACTGGTGAGACAATATGCACAACACAATACACGCACACACACACACACACACACACACTGAATGTCCTCACATCTGTCCTATGGACATGGGAAATCCTGTACCATGACAAAATTGAGCAGGGGGATTGGTTTTAGCCTCCTGTCTCACCGTTTCTTTGTAGAATCCATTTCCGGAGAGTTAATAACATTGCTCCACCATTGTTACTCTGCCGGCTGCTTTTCTCTCTCTAGTCAGCAACTGAGAAGTCATTTTTTCCATGACGCAGGCATACACAAACTCTCTCTCACACGCACACGCACACACAAAAATAATATATATCTCCTTTGTTTTACAGATGTTTTCACATTCAAGGAAGCCAAACCTCTGTAATCTCCCTTGTGATAGGTTACTGATGGTTGTGTTATCCAATCACACCCCCTCCCTTGTTATTTAAAACACCAGTGTTTTCATGATGTCATACTGTAAAGATGTTGCAAATGGCCAGTGTTGTTATGACAGTTGATTGAAAAATACAGATATTTTGGGCTTTTAGTTTTAAATAAAGGTATTTTTGGTCAACAATGGTGACATTATTCATTCCAAAGGTTGTCTTTTCAAGGGTGAGTTTCAGGAGGCACAAATGAGGTACAGGTGATGCTCAAATTGGCATAAATATTTTCAAGACATTTTACAACAAGTTAGATGTCACAACATTTCCCCACGCTATTCGCCGCTTGTTTTCTGACATGGCCAGAAATAGTGTGAAGCATAGAATTCAGACCACCAGAAAACTGCAGGAATTTTTCTTTCCAGAGTCGGCCATTGTTAGTCGATGCCTTTGAGTGGAGGGCCACGCCACTTAACACTGCTGAATGGAGTAAGAGACATTTCCATCTGAAAACAAAAGCCTGTTCGGTCTGCTTAAAAGATGCACTTAAAACCATTTCTGACTGAGGAAATATTGTTTTCTCTCTATCATTCCACTGTCACTGCAGATACTATATAGTGTCTTATCAGAAATGATGAGGCAGTTCACAGCATGGCGCTGAAACCACTATATCCAGAATTCATAGTGATGTCCAGCTCTTCCTGTAATGAAGAATCAGCAGAAGCATTTTTTCACAATCTCAAGACTAGCTTGCTAGGGTGTAGTCTTGCTTAAACAAGGACAACCATCCATCCATGTCTACTCACCAGTGTGATCGAGCAATCTGTAAAACACAAAGGCCACAATTAATGCTACAAAACATGACTCCATTCATTTTGTAGATCAGACAGCAGGCTCAATCAATCAATGGCGTTGTTGGTTGAACTCTCCAATTGCTCATACTTGTTTAGGGAGTCTAAAACAACTTCCCCAATAATGTCTAGAGGTGGACCTTTAATTATATTTTTGGAAGAAAATACTAGTCATTCGCACCAGAATCCTTATACGCAGGAGGGAATAAGTTACACAGGCATACAAAGTGTCAAGGTCACCATATTTGATGACTTACCCTTTAAACCAGGATGTTGCTAGCAAAATGCTTGGCCCCCCAATGAATACCCACGCTATTCCATGAGCTGGACTTGAACCCTGATCTCACAGTGACACTGCCAACTGTTAGGCAGTGGCTTTACAGCTGCACCATTCAAAGGTCTAACAAATGAATCCACTGTCCTAGCTGGACAAATGAATCCACAGCTCCTAACCAGACAAATGAATCCACAGCTCCTAACCAGACAAAAGAATCCACTGTCCTAACCAGACAAATGAATCCACGGCTCATAACCAGACAAATGAATCCACTGTCCTAACCAGACAAATGAATCCCTAGCTCCTAACAGACAAATGAATTCACTGTGCTAAACAGACAAATGAATCCACAGCTCCTAACCAGACAAATGAATCCACTGTCCTAACCAGACAAATGAATCCACGACTCATAACCAGACAAATGAATCCACAGCTCCTAACCAGACAAATTAATCCGCTGTCCTAACCAGACAAATTAATCCACGGCTCATAACCAGACAAATGAATCCACTGTCCTAACCAGACAAAGGAATCCCTAGCTCCTAACAGACAAATGAATTCACTGTGCTAAACAGACAAATGAATCCACAGCGCCTAACCAGACAAATGAATCTCTAACTCCTAACCAGACAAATGAATCCACAGCTCCTAACCAGACAAATGAATCCACAGCTCCTAACCAGTCAGCCACAACCATGTGATTTGTATTCTTATCATCAGTTGTTTCTGCTCCCCTCGTCTCTGTGTTCATCTCCAACTTCCAGTCTCATCCCTCCTTTGCCATTCCTCTTATCTCTCCTTCAGAACGTTTTGCTGAGCTGTTGCTTCCTGATCCGAGAGCCGAGTCGGAGATCCTACCCATGGTGCAGCAGAGGAGATATCCAAAGTACGTCCGACAGCGTGTGTGTCGGTGTGTGTGTGCGTGTGTGAGGGGCAGTTGTAGTAGTAACGTGCTGGTAGTCCTTGGAAAGTCAGTGTGAACTGAGGGGGCGTCCGCTTTAATGTTTTTATTGAGAGAGGTTGCACTCAGAGGGTGAGCTGGGGGGGATGGGATGGACATGCTATCTAGGAACAAACACACACTAACGCACACACGCCACAGTATCTGTTTGTTTGCATTAGTGTTTGTCGTGTCATCTATCTTTGCAGTGGACATGATTTCCCACGATGGTTCTGAATTACCCAGAGGGCAAAGGTCATCACCTACGGACCCCATTCCCTCATGTCGATCCTGAGTTGTGTGTTTGTCCTTTTTTGCCTGTGAGTGTGTGTGTGTGTGTGTGTGTGTGTGTGTGTGTGTGTGTGGGTGATTCATTGTCAGTGGATTCTGCTGTGGCCAGGGATCTGGGATGGTTAACCCCGACCTGAACCAAACCATCTGGTCTAGATGTTCATAGTCGCAGGTCTGTGTGCGTGTGTGAGAGCACACATCAATGGCGTGTGTGTTTTGCGCTCGGACCAGCTGGTAATTACATTGCCCTCTTTCTAGTTAGGACTAAGACTATATTGTCATCACTGGTCTTGGACAGATGGAGCCTAAGGTAAAACCTGACTTCTTTTCTAGTCTGAACAATCAAGCTTTTATCATTGTTTATGTAAGATGAACTGTTGGGATGACATGTAACTGTCTGGAAGTACGTGTCGTGTCGGAGTGTGTATTGCTATGTACGTGTCGTGTCAGTGTGTGAGTGTCGCTATGTGAGTGTGTGTCGGTGTGTGAGTGTGTGTTGCTTTGTGGTTGTTTGTCGGTGTGTGTGTGTGTGGGTGTGTGTGTCGCTGTGTGTGTGTGTGTGTTGGTCTGTGTATGTGTGTTTGTGTCGGTGTGTGTTCCAGAGTACGGTAAAGTGTTTGAGCAGCTGGTGCAGAGATAATGGAGAAGGAAGTGCTCTGGTTTTTAGGCTGTACTCTATTGCTTCCCGGTTTCCTATCTTTTTAATCTTTACTACCACTTTCCTTTTGTCTCTCTTGTCTGTCTTTTTTTTCTGTGTCTCTTGTTTTGTCTAGTTTTCTCACCGTCTGTTTCTCTCTTTCTCTCTAGCCTTCTCTTATCAATCTGTTTCCCTCACTTCTAGGTGTCTCTCCATCTTTCTCGTTCTTCTGTTTCGTTTCTCTCCTTCCATCTGTTTTGATCTCTGTGGATCGTATTCTTATCAGCCATGAGATTTCCCCTCCATTATGTTTTTTTTTTTTGTAATCATTATATCATAATTGTCCCTTCTCTTTGACTGTGGGACTAACATGCAGGATGTTGACTGTTTGCTTTTATGTGCCTGACCTCATAGGAAGTCATTGTGAGTCAAAATGCATGTTCTTTGTCTTGTTGGTATGTGTGTGTGTCCTGGTTTTAAGTCATTCAATAGGGTCACCTCATTTAATGAAGATTTAAAATCCACTTGTGCCTTCATATCAGAATGTGTGTGTTTGTGTGTGTATATGTGTGTGTGCCGGTCTGTTCGTCTGATGATTGTTGTCCCTCCCACTGTGTCTTAGGCTGTACGTGGATGGTCCATTTGGCAGTCCGTCAGAGGAGGTGTTTAACTACGAGGTCAGTCTGTGTGTGGCAGGTGGGATCGGAGTCACGCCGTTCGCCTGTGTGCTGCACGCCTTGCTGTGAGTGGCTGTCGGACTAGGGATCACCTGTTGATTCAGTGTGCTAACGTTCCGATCCTAACTGCGCCCGCTTGTGTGTGCGCGTGTTTTCTGCCTCTCTCAGGGACGGCTGGAGGCGTTTCCGTCTGAGGAGGCTGTACTTTGTTTGGGTGTGCAAGGAGTTGCAGTCCTTCTACTGGTTCGCCGAGCTGCTGTGTGCTTTACATCGCAAGGTCAGCCCAGGGTTCAGAGGTCATAGGCGGAGACGCTATTTGACACCTGCCGCCTTGAGTTCATAAGATGGGGTTTTTATTTACTACCTTTCTTTTAAAATGTATGTGGTGGTATGTGTACTGGCTGGTGTTTTCAGAAAGCAGCAGGGGGGAGTGCCCCCTTACAGGCCTGTATTAAAGGGGCTGACAATTGGGGTTATAGCGCCATCTAGTGACTACACATAGTAGTGTTTTTCCTTGTCTTCATCAGTCATGTTCACATAATCCCTCCTCTGACTGTTTCTGTAGATCCCATATGAACCCCTCCATCATCCTCCTCCACACCTCCTTCAACCCTCGATTTGCATGTTCACCCGCGCCTCCGCCGTTTGCACAAGTGTCCCAAAGCGGAAGGAGCGAAACAGAGTTGGGGTGTAGGGGCTAGTTAGACCCTCCAATGGCCCCTTTGAGCGAGTCCACACCGATGCAGGCTCCATTAGCCGTGTGGAATCCCATCAGGCACTGCGTTGTTTTTGAGCAGTTTCACCCAAAAGAATGGATAAGTGAGCCTAATAAAATGACGATCCTTTGTTAACATCGGGTTTCAAGACGTAACACATACTGTGTACCCAACAAAACATCTCCTAAATGAAAAGGCAGATTGACAGTAATGTTTACATCTTCAGCGATAGGAGGGATTTGTAAATTGTAGCATTTCCTGCTTTTTTAAATACGCGACCATTCATTGAATCATTCACGTTAAGTGTGTCCTAAATTAGGGGTCTATTAAGCCCCAAGCCACTACGTTGAAGACGCTCTCTGAGTTTGGCCTGCAACAGGTGCAGGGGGTAGTGCTCAGCTTGAGACTCCTTGCTTGTCTCTCTCTTTCTCTGCCTCTCAATTTAATTTAAAGGGCTTTATTGGAGGGGCAAACATTTGTTTATATAGTCGAACAAAAATGTATATATAATACATTACAAAACAACAATGAAAACAACATCAGAATAAAAAAGGAAACATTTTAATTGTTTTGTCAAATAAAAAAGGCATGTTGCATTTTATATTAAAATTGACATTATTGAAAATGTGCAAATTGCTCTGTGTAAGCATGACGGGTGGGGGTTAACAATGCTTTAACATTGGTCCTTTTTCCAAATCAGTGAGACATACTGTATATCATGCTGCTGTAGTTACAGATGAGGGTATTTAGCCTAACAGATACAGGAGTTTATCAATGATTTCAGATATAGCCAGCACTGCCTGAATTTGGGTCCGAATATGGTGTTCATCCCATTTTATATTACTGCTTGCTAGGTGTATATTTAATGCATATTTGTTTTTTGTGTACAAACTTTTTCCCCCAACAGCGCTTGCAATTAATGTACAACCGACCCTCATGACAAATAGTTTTTTTGTCTGTTTGTCTCTAATTTTTCTCTCCCTCTCTCCCTCTCACTCCATAGCTGTGGCAGGAGAACATACCTGACTATCTGAACCTTCAACTGTATGTTAGCCAGACGGATGGACTTCAGGTGGGATACCCGAACAACTGAATGTGTGTCAATCAGCGAATTCAGATGGTCAATCAGTCAGTCAGCTACCTATTCAATTAGCCAGTATGTCAGTCAGTCAGTTAGTTAGCATGTCAGCCAGTCAGTTGGACCACCGTCTTATTATTTTTACCCATTAGCTGTCACCTGGTCCAATCCCAACTAAACAATTTAATGGTGGTCCAAATTTTACTAAACTATTTAATTTCTCAAATGTTTCTGGTTGTGATTCTCTCGTCTTTTCACTTGAAGACAAAAATAGTAATTGTCACCTTTATTGATAGTCATGGCATCAATGTCATGCATAAATTAAAGAAAAAAGTATGTTGTTATGACATGAAAGAAAAAAATACGTTCTTATGCCATGAAATAAAATAGCTTTGGCAGACTCGTTAGCAATTGCTCAATTCTTATGACTTGAGGCCAGTGGCAAAAGAGGATTTGTTCAGGGTAGATACAAGAGGCTATACTGACACCCAGCTAATGTTCAGCTCTGTGGTGTAGCGGTTAACAACCCTTTTGGGGTCTCAGCCTGGGTATCTGTAAAAGCAATTCGTGACAACTGCTGATGTAAAAAGGGTTTCATATAACAAATGAAATTGAGCAGTCAGTTGGTTAATCAGCCAATCACTTAATCAGTTTGTCAGTCCTGTTTGTCAGCGTTGTTTCAGATCTCTTGCTCCTCTGCCCTGCCCTTAGTTCACTCAAATCTCTGGCCACAAAGATTAGGAAGTCAATTTGATTCAAGGTGTAGGAGCTAATTACACCGTCAGATAGTCACAGACTGAGCCACCACTATTTTTCAGTTGGAATTTTAAGAAGCGCTGCATTTCTTTGGCGCTTTCACAGTTTCAGAGATGGGCCTTATGAAATGACATGCATTTTGGTTTGTGTTTGTTTTTAAAACGTTAAACACAAAAGAATAAAGTGCAAAATCAAATTTGTAACCCTTTTACTGAGGTTAAGATATTGGGAAACAACTGGAGGGAGTTTTCATGTTTTATTATCTAGAAGTGGAACATTTATTGAATCATTGAAGTCACAAATGTGTCCTGTGGTCAATGGCTTTATTGATCCCCACTGCTCTGGAAGTCACCCTCTGAGTGTCAGCAACCCATGACTATGGAGGGCCCTTTGACCAGATTGGTAGGAGTGGGAGGTGCTTTGGGATCATCAGTCATGCACTCCCTCCTTTTTTTTTTCCTTTCTTTCTTTCCTTCCTTCACTCATCCCTCCATTCAGTCAGTAGAGGGCAGGGTACACTGAAAATAGGGGAAGGAGAAAAGCATGGAAGGGGATATCGAGAGAAGTGTTTAAGCCTCCGCTGTCAAATGTACATACATTTTTGTTCAGTCGTTCACTCACTGCTTCTTTCTTTGTGTGTGTTGCAGGAGAATGTATTCTTTCAGTCTTTATATTCCTGTTTTTTATAGCACTGTCAGAGAACACTCTCTCGCCACTCGCTTTAACTGTCACCCTTTTACTCTTTCTTTCCCTAAATGCAATTTTTCTCTAGCGAAGCTCAAAGGAAGCTACAGTATGTGTGTGTGTGTGTGTGTGTGTGTGTGTGTGTGTGTGAATGTTAAGTGTGCATTTATGTGTTGTGCTGTTATGTGTGTGTATGTGTGTATATGTGTGTGTACACTGTACTGTAGACAGCCTTCTCTATTCATTCAGTCTGCCCTTGAAACTTTAGTACTTCGCCAAGCAAGTGAGTCCTCCAGAAGGAGTTCTATTGCTGTAGTACTTTTCAATTTCACTCTGCCTCCAGCTAGCACTCGGCATGGCGTAGAAGGTACATTGGACTTGTTTTTTTCCTCTTCTTCAGGAGTCATGATTCAGAGGCAGAGGAGAAGTGGACCATTTAATATCCAACAAAGCAGTTCATGTTCTACAGTTGATGCTATTCTAGTTCCAGTACAACATAGACCTGAACGTATAAAGTAACGTTGGGGTTTCCAACATAGCCAAACTTAAGGATTTCAGTGGTTTCACCATGTACAGTGGTGTGAAAAAGTGTTTGCCCCCGTCCTGATTTCTTATTTGTTTGCATGTTTGTCACACTTATATGTTTCAGATCATCAAACATGTTTAATTATTAGTCAAAGATAACACAAGTAAACACAAAATGCAGTTTTGAAATGAAGGTTGTTCATTTTTGACTGGGCAAAGTGGCCTCCATGGCAGAGTTCCAAGACGAAATCCGCTGCTGAGCATAAAGAACATTAAGGCTTGTCTCATTTTTGCCAGAAAACATCTTGAAAATCCCAGCGACCTTCGGGAAAATACTCTGTGGACGGATGAGACAAAAGTGGAACTCTTTGGAATCTGTGTGTCCCATTACATCTGGTGTAAATGTAACACTGCATTTCAGAAAAAGAAGATCATACCAACCGTAAAATATGGTGGTGTTAGTGTGATGGTCTGGGCCTGTTTTGCTGCTTCAGGAACTGGAAGACTTGCTGTGGTTAATGGAACCATGAATTCTGCTGTCTACCAAAAAATCCTGAAGGAGAATGTCCGGCAATCTGTTCGTGACCTCAAGCTGAAGCGAACTTGGGTTTTGCAGCAGGACAATGATCCAAAACACACCAGCAGGTCCACCTCTGAATGGCTGAAGAAAAACAAAATGGACACTTTGGAGTGTCCTGACCTGAATCATTATGAGATGCTGTGGCATGACTTTAAAAAGGCAGTTCATGCACGAAAACCCTCCACTGTGGCTCAATTACAACAATTCTGCAAAGAGGAGTGGGCCAAAATTCCTCCACAGCGCAGTAAAAGACTCATTGCAAGTTATCGCAAACGCTTGATTGCGCTATTACGTTGTAAGGGGCAATCACTTTTTCATACAGGGCCATGTGGATTTGGATTGTGTTTTGCTTTAATAATAACAACATTCATTTCAAAACTGCATTTTGGGTTTACTTGTGTGATGTTTGACAAATATTTGAATGTGTTTGGTGATCTGAAACATTTAAGTGTGACAAACATGCAAACAAATAAGAAATCAGGAAGTGGGCAAACACTTTTTTCACCCTACTGTATTTTCATCCGTCCTAAAACAAATAGTTTTGCGGCTTGGATAATCTGACTCTAGTCTGTGGTTAATATTAACTTCTACCTGTTATACTAGGAAGTTCATTTGAAACTTTCTGTGCTTTGTTCCCTTTTCAGACTATCCCAGAGGAGAGGTACCTGCCCTTAAGTTCCCGGCTGCTGATTGGCCGACCAAGGTGGAAGTTGCTCTTTGAGGAGATAGGAAAGACTAATAAGCAGTGAGTAAAATGTTTGCAGTGTTTGAAGACATTTTCCAGTTGGATCTATGTGGGAGGTCATAGCTGCGTTGTGTTCATGTAGTGTTGACACTGTATCCCTTTTGTGTTTGCTCACCAGTAAGCGTGTGGGGGTGTTCTGCTGTGGACCTAAAGGCATCTCCAGAACTTTGCACAGATTGTGTAATTCCAACCGCTATTCAGGAACTACGTTTGAGTTCAACAAAGAGTCCTTCAGCTGAGACCTGCTCCCCATCAGCCTGACCCCTGACTCTAACTTTGGCTGATCAGATAAACCCAGACATCGAAATGTGCTCTTTCCAACAAAGAGTAACCTCACTGTCACGTGGTGTTCAGTGAGGTCATCTATGGGCCACTGGAACATGTTAAAAATGTGTCTCCAGGCCGCCATTTTGGAGAGATGGATTTCTTGCCTTACATCTTTCCAGTCAGAGGTTGGGGAATTGCCATAGGGTAGGGTTGAGGGGTTACTTTGGGATGGGGCAAGACTCTGTGTGTGTTTTAAAGCCTAAGTGCCTTGAAAGCAGATGGATTTGGTAATATATTCTACAGGAAGTCACACATGACTCTGGACTATACAGACATTCTCTACAAAAACATGACTTTGGTTCTGACTTTCTTCCTGTGGAACCATTTCATCTCCAGAAACATTGTTGTGTTCTAAATGCACGAGAGCTTCAAACCCAACTCAGCCCCACCCAGTGCCAGTGTTTTAGTGGTCTTCTAATATATCTTCCATATTTATATTGTTTAAAGGTATTTTGCGTATTGTTTCATGAGAATCATTCTGCAGAGGTTTCACCAGGCCTGAACATTTATTATGTCAACAAAACCCCTGTAGACTTACCAAGCCCTGCATGCATACCAAACAATGGTCAAGTAATTAAGAGATGTACTGTAAATGTACAGTACCAATCAAAAACTTTCCACAGGTACTGTATATTTAATTGTGTCCAAATAATTGTCTTTTGGATATTGGATTGCTCTGATGTTAGCCAAGCACAACCCTGATTAAAAGAGTTTTTCGACCGATGTAACGCCTGCATGTTAGCTACATGGCAACTGTTGCTGATGTGGTCGTGTTCACTCTCCAGTTGTCTTCACACAGGCAATTGAGCCACAAATACCCCAGACAAACTTTCAATCAAAATTTCATGCACCACGTACAAACTGCCGGGCTACCATTGTTGCTATGGCCGCGAGTGGATCTGCTCCGTCTCATAGTGGCGTTGTTATGTTAAGGCGCAGTAAAACCCCTCCTGTGCACCCATCATCCCCGTGGCAACGGGTGGGGTTTATACAGTACTCTGTGTCAGAAATCGACCAAAACACCCGTTCTGTCTGTATATAGATGTATTTTTTTATTGTATTTATCATTTATATTAATTTTTTTACAGTTAAACGGAGGGGGCAACAGGCGAGATAATAGTGGGATGGCAGGATGCTGGGAATGAACCTCTTGTCTCTTGTGGAGAGAAGCATATGTGAATTATTCCGGGGAGTGTTACCACTGTGCCATATGGTTTAAAAGAGCAGCAGAATGAAGGATCTTGGAGTAAAATGTCTCTCTAGGATGTGTGCGTGTTACAGTGTGGTCTGGTAGGAGGTCCCTGAGCCTTCCTCTGAGCTGCTGTGTAGGAGGGGCTGTCTCTCCCCGAAGGATGAGGTCGACTTCCTCTTCCCGTTCTCACTCTGCCTCCTTAACAACAGGTACACGGCGGTCATGACGACCCCTGCCAGTGTGGCTCCGATGAGTCCTGCTCCCAGGAGCCACTGCCATAACAGCTGAGCCTCCTGTAAATAAGGAGTCAGGAACTCCTGGACAAACCTTGTTCCTGAGACAGAGAGAGAGGGAAGCCCGTGTGTGAAACGTACACAATGGTCTCAGGCACCAGACATAGTGGCTGCTTTCAAACAACCAGGGGGCAGGGTAACAACATTGTCATTATTTGTGTTGGGGTAACCCACCTGGATCCTGCAGGTAGGAGTACTCGTAGCCCAGCGCCTTGTTTCCCAGGAAGTAGTCAGCGTTGCGGTAGAGAGGCAGGAAGGGAACCATGAAGTGACCACCGTTGTGACCAATAGGAGCGTCGGCTGTCGGGTAATGGGAGCGGGGAGGCGTGTGCTTCCTCAACCACTGCTCGAAAATACTGCCGGCGGAGGAGGTGAAAGGAGGATCGAGGGAACAGGAGAGGGAGGAGTGGGATGAGAGGTAAAAAAAGGGATATGAGAGAAATGAGGGAGGAGAGCAGACATGGGAGAAGGGGACAGGTGTGGAGGAGAGCAGAGAAATCTGTTTTATAGCTTCTTGGAGCTTTATTTATTTAATTTCTATTTACATTGATTCAGTGTCTGGCCTTGTTAATAGTTGATTTACAGTATATCTTCTCCATTCTTAGGTAAAGAGGACATTCACTCACGGATGGGGAGATAAAAATAAAGATAAAATGGAGAGATAAATTTGATTAATGGCACTGACATTTACACAGTTGTGTCCCAAGATGGGGAACAGACCTGCTGTTATGAGCAGTCATCTTTCTCTATCTCTCTGTCTCTCCCGTTCACTCTGCTCCCTCTTACAAATGTCTCTCTTCTCCCCCTCTCTCCTTTGTCTTTTCCACCTCTCCCTTCTCTTTCCACCTCTCCCGCTTCTCTCACTCCTGTGGGGTATATTTCTTTCAGATCTTGTGTGAAGGACTGCCAGTGTCATTAGCCCATAGAAACGAAACCGTTGTTAGCCCTCCTACATTAGAATACAGCGTAGCGTGAATCAGTCTTTGCTAATGTGTTCTCACCTGTCTATGAAGGCGTGGTGCAGGAGGAAGATGGGGTCATTGGCTGAGCCCTGTACTGAACTCATGGTTCCATTCATGAAGACATGGAGGGCGTTGTGCATGGTACTCTGTCCGGTTACAGCCATCCCTGTCTCAGGACTAGCAAAACCTACACACACACACCCACACACAGTCAGTGCCAGCTCTAGCCTTTTGGGGGCCCTATAAAAATATGAGATGGGGCCCCCTCTCCCCTAGCAGTCAGGGGCACTAAGCGACCGCTTATTTCACTTATGCCTAGAACCGGCCCGGCACACCATTTGCTTTAAACTGGCACTAAAGGCACGTGTATGTGTGCGTTCCTACCCTCCAGGGCGTTCCTGAAGCTCATGTTGGCCCGGCGGTCCATGGGTCCCGTCTCGTACGTTTCTATGCTGACTACCGAGTCCACGTCTGCCGAGGTGGGGAGACGACTGGTCCGGTTGGGGTTGTGGTTACCAGGGTTACGGAGCAGAGGCCCCTCGCCTGTCCCTGGACAAAGGGCTGCTCTCCTGTTGTACTCCTGTGGCATGGTACAGATCACCTACACAAACACACACACAAACACACTGTTCTCTCATACTCACTTGCAGAGGTACAGATGATCCTTTTCCCATTTTTCCCTTTAAAATTATGTCTATGGAAGCAGTCTGGCACTTTTGCCATTAACAAGAGATGTATATTTGTATTGTCCATTTTGGGGCTAGATGTGTAATGTTGTTTAGTTGTACATAATCAATAAGTACCATTGCGATCATACTGCAATTAGCTATGAAATTCCAGGTTTGATGACATGGGGCACAAATTGATGATAACCGAAATAAGGTTTTAGATGAGAGGAAGGAGGCATAATTTGAGTTTTGCAATCCAGCGCTTGTTTAGATCAGAGATGTACGAGGGAAGTTAATTTGGTAGTTATGGTAGGCACAGCCTCAGGTTTGTTTCACATTATAAGGAGTCGTAGTGCATATTACTGACCTTGGCTCACACACACACACAACCTCAACAACATCTATGTCTAAACATAACCTAGCCCTAATGCCTAAACCGAAGCCTAATCATAATACCTACACTATGAAGTAATCTAAAATGTAACTCTTTCCCTAATTGTGCTTGAACCTAACCCTTTTGACCCCATCCCAAATCGATTTACTATCCTTTTGAGGACTAAATCGATTTATTAAACCAACACACACACACGCACACACACACACACACACACACACGATGTGATTACCTTCCATGAAGAGAATACAGAGGCGGGGCTGATAAGTTCTGGATTCAGTGGGTTCCGCCCACCCATCAGGTTGTCAGTGCACACCGTACATTCTGTTTCGTCCCGCCAATCCCAGTATGGGATAGTGAAATTAAAATCCCCGGTAATCTTTCTGATCTCGTGCTCCCAGTTCAGTAGGAACACCCGGTGCCACGGAAGAAACGCTGACGACTCGTGTGCAAAGTCGATGTCCTGCCACACATTCCCCGGTCCACCGAGAAGCGCGTCCCTGGATACGTAGTAATGCATCCACACAAATAGGTCGTACACACTTACGTTGAAGAACATCGGGTTCTCCCCGTTTTCACCCATCTCAGCGCGAGTTCCAGTGACAATAACGTAGTCGGCCGCGACCGTGGTCTTTGCCAGGTTCAGGTACGAGATGAACCGCTGTTGCTCCGCCACCGAGAGGGAGAAGATGTTTTTCCTCACGTACTGCCTTTGCTCGGAACACCTGGTGCCGAAGTAGCCGAACACGCACTCTCCACAGTCGAAACCCCAGTAGTTCCCCGCGCACCTGCACGTGCGATTGAAGAAGGCCAGCGGCCACCGTTCCCGGTCGTCTATTCCACTGTGCGGGAACTGCGGGCCGTTGGGCTCCTCCGATACTGTCACGTCTTCACAGAACCCCCGTCCCGACGTGGCACCGCATGCCGACCCGTCCCCCTCCCACACAGGGCAGCACTGCTTTGTCCGCAAAGATATGGTGTTGGCGCACGGTCGGGGGAACTGCCCCACACTCGGCCGCAAAAGCAGCAGCTGGAGCAGACTACTCAATACAACCAGAAGAACCATAACTGACCAACTACTGCACTCGATAGTTCTCAGAGCCAGACCAAATCTACTGCTGCTAGCAATAGTTCATAACAGGCCTGGGAAAAACCTGCTCACACCCTCTCTCCCCTCTTTGCCTCCCTCCCAATGCCATCACATGTTTGGGATAATATTCCTGAATCCTGCCTCACTCTCACTGCCGACCAGCTGACCCGTTACTCTCTCCCCCCTAGGCAAGCCTGACTGGCATGCACGAATATGATCAGGCTTGAATGAGCAGTTTAGAGTTTGAACTTCCGAGGAACTCTCGCGCAACACTGACTACGGAATAAATTCACTACTGTACAATAATGTATTTGTTATTTCTGATGTTTTTAAACATAATCTCTGTAGAAAAAATACATTCCAGTCGTTTATGTTAAACGCGAATATGTTAGGCCTACTCTAGACCTTCATGCAGGCTTGAATTTATAAATCTCTTAGAATCAATCTTGTTAAAGAAACCTGCAATGGCAAAAAAGCCAATGGCAGCTAATAAGCCTGAATGAAAAAAATGAAATGTAGTGTTTGTTTTTTTAGAGATAAGCATCGAGCATTTGTTTAACGGAGGAAAGCCCAACACTCCCATTATAGTTTGTAAATAATTTCTTTTCATTATAGATGTGCTGTGTTACAGAGTCCACGCTCAGGCGGTACAGAAAACACGCATTGATAACTGAGTTTGGTAAATTATCAAGTTCGTCTGAAAGGGTAAGTTCTGCTGAAAGGGTAAGTTCTGCCTCAGGGTTTTTAAGGGGGCTTGCGCAGACCTCGAGATCATAAGCCGGTCACATGCTCACGTAGCGAGGCACGAGGTGCGGTTTATCCTGGTGAAAACGCACTCGAGCGTGTTGGAATGCACATCACAGGATTATCGTGATGCTGGGACTCCTGTTCCCCGCCAACGTCCCTCTATCTCTCGCTCTCTCACTCACCCCCCCAAACACCGGGAGAAAAAGAATGAGTTGAAAATTGAGTGCATTTATAGCAGTTGGACTTGCCATTAGATCTTGTCTCATCCTCGTAGGATTTAGTTGTAGTCGGTTATGAAGGAACTCATTACTGTAGAACCCTTGAAGCCCTATTAATGTATTTAGCCTATAATCAATAATTTCACATAAATGTATTTATAAGGAGTAAACTATTATTCTGGCATGCCCAGGCAATTTTCTGCTTGACCTACATTACCACTCTTCCTTGAATCCTTTCTTGCAATAAGTCTGACCTGGCTTTTTCATGACCACTCCAGTCATTTTTGACAAATTTTTGCTGATCACTGACTTCCATAGGTATGAGGACAGTATGCAACGTTTTCTTCTTTTGGCCCATGGTTTCCAAGTCACAGTTGCTCTGGATAAGGGCTTCAGCTAAATTAAAATGTAAACAATGAAAGCTGTTTTCTGACTATAACTCCAAAAGTATCAAATGATACAATCACTTTATGGTAAATTAAAGTGCAGACTGTCTGCTTTAATTTGAGGTTATTTTCAAATAATTGTACATACATTGGGTACCTTAATATCAGGGGACAATGTACAAAATGGGCTGTAGTTTCTAAATGGTAATTTTTTTATGGATGAATATATAGTACCTTTAAATGTAACCCCTCGTTGTATCATCTGAAAAATATTGTGCTGAAATGTGCAGCCTGTTTATATACACTTTAGTATATATAGTTTAAGAATAAAATATTCTCACAAATGTTCTGATATCCACTTCGTAATTAAGTCACTGTTTTATCACAGCAACCTCCAGAAGACTTGGGACCTTAAATATTGAGGTTTGAAGCATATCCAAAGTTGTTTAAGTTGCTTAAAAATTTGGTCTGGAGTGGATGGAACCTATTTACCAGACTTCGACCATACTTAAGCTTAAAAGTTGCCAAAGAGCCACAATAATTTACCAAGCAAGGACACTATTCAGTTACTAACCCCCAAACCTGGACAGTCTTGGCCAATTGCAATGACCTCTGAGGGGGATTTTTTGACATGACATTATTTGACATGACAGGTCTTTTTTAAAAAGAGAAAAATATAATTATACTTTCTAGCTTTATTCAGATCAAACAATTAATCAACTATATATAAAAAATATAGAATCACAAGGTCCATTTTCACAGCAATGCAGATTACACACAGTTGTACATATCCTTAAAACTTGGTGAAGCCCCTAATTGTCCAATCTGGAATACTGTGTTTCAGATTTAAGAATGAGGATGACAGAACTTTTACTTCTGAATTCAAATGCTAATTTTAGGACCCAAGATACAAAGAGATTTGCTGTCAGATCTCACAGTGAACTGGTTGTATGGTCAGGCTTTACGGTTGTAAAGTCATATCCCAAACAGTGTAAGAGACCATGATATCTTGATGAACTTTGAAGGTATATTTCAAGGACAGCTTTTCTTATATCCTTGTGTCCTATGCTCAAAGGCTTTTTGGACACCAAAATATGCAAGAATGCTAATCCATGCTTTTGTCATCCTAATAAGACAATAGATAAACTTAAATAAGTTCTAAATATGGCTTCTAGGATCTTTACTAAAAAAATGTATCACATTACTGTGGTATTAGTTTCTTTACACTGGCAGCCTGTTAACGCTGGGGATGATTTTAATATTCTATTGTTAACCTACAATGTAGTACATGGACTTGTTCCTACATATCTCTGATGCTGCTACATTGCTATTATTTACATTCCTGATGAACCTTAGGGGGATATGAACCCTTGGACCACGGCTCAGGACTACCAGACCAGATGCCTCCACTGTGTCTGTCCAAAATCCTCTTGGTTTTATTGCAGATCGAGTTGCAGCCTGATGATTCCTGTTGTCCACCTGGTTGTTCCTGTCCTTGTCCACCTGGTTATGCACCCTTCAGGGTCTGGCTCCTTTCTAGGTCTCTTCCTATGTTTGAAACCTACTGCAAGGATTTTTTCCAGTGACTGTGCATCCACTCTGTTGTTGCTTACTCTTTGGGGATTCAGGCTAGGAATCTGTATACTTTTTTTTAAAACATACTCACACCCTCCCATTACTTCCATTAATTCTGAGCTACCAATGGGTAAAATTAGCTGACATTTGTAACTGCTGTTTAAATGAAACTGAGCAATAGATTGCAGTTTCCCATGAACCATATGCTATTTTTATTTTAACGAAAAATCTAAGAATAAGTAAATCTCAAACAAGACATTTATTCCACACTAGGTGGCAGTATGACCTGACCACAAACCACAGGACTACAACCTGAGAGAGTGATTCAAGATTATAGCTGTGATAAAGGGAGCAGATTATAGCTGTGATAAAGGGAGCAGATTATAGCTGTGATAAAGGAGCAGATTATAGCTGTGATAAAGGGAGCAGATTATAGCTGTGATAAAGGGAGCAGTTGCTCTGGGCACAAATTTAGGATTCGTTTACGCTCCCTACATTCTAACCTTAACCAAATGGGGTGACATTAAAATTACCCCAAAACATGGTAGGGGCAAATCATTTCATATTGATTGCTTAGTGTGAGAGCTTAGTACAGGCCTAAGAATAGAGCTTTGGTGCTGACTTTATGATACTTCTAAAATGGCCTCTCCAGTCCAGGTTTGTAGGAGTAGAAAGAGATTAGCCATGTACTAGATTGTGGACATTTCATAATTCCAACTCCCATATGTTTTTATATGATGCGTGTTTATTTGGCCTACTCAATAGTAAGAAAATGTAACATTAAATCAATGGTGTATCTATAGAAACACAGAGGAAACGTGTTATTTTGAAATGCCATTGAATAATTGATTTACTTTCTATAACATTCTCTCTTGTTTTGTGTGTATTTCTGTGAGTGTAACATTGACAAAAACACAGAAAATATAGTTTTGTTTAGTGTTTTTTTGTGTGGGAGTACAACATGCTGTGCTTATGATACCAATTCAGAAATCATTACTTTGTCAATGTCATTTATTAAGCAGGCAGAATGACATTTTATTGGCTATTGGAGGGATAAAACTATTCAATACATTTCCCTTTCCACATGCACTGAATTGATTCACTTCTAATCAATTTAAATCCATTCTAAATGTGGATGACATTCAAATCAATATTATGTTGTTTAAACGTCAATGGTCACAAAATTACAGATAGAATGTGCAGACCTTCAGCCAAATATTCTACTCTGACCTCACAAGATTTATGTGCAAATTCCTGGATGCTGACTAATGGCTTAAATCATATAACTGAAATAATGTCAGTTACCGTTGTCTTGAGCTATGTACATTTTACAGTGGTAGAAAATCTAAACTGCTGTGTGTGTCTGTGTGTGAGTGTTTGTGTTAGCTTGACTCTAGCGGTTGTCAGGGCAATTATAGCTAGCAGTTGTCCATTGTCAGCTTGTCATTACATCTCTTTAGCAACAGCTGTGAGCTGTTGCCATGGTGACATGACACTGAAACATGCTCTGATTCATCTTTGATTTGCAGTTCTATTCAGGGTTTGCAACATAGTCAATTAAATGAAGTTACCACTATTTCTGTCCCTGTCCCGTGTGTGTGTATGTGTGCATGCGTGCGTGCATGCATGCCTGGCCCAAGTCTGTCGTGCTGGGTTATATTTCATTCAACACTGTGTTGGTGGTTGGAGTTTGAGTTTCACCTCAGTTCCATTGAGTTTTAAAAAGCCTGCACACAGACACACACACACACACAAACACACACAGGCCCAGTATGTGTCGATAAAGCTGCAGGCATCATCTCCTTCACTTAGAGCAGGTCATTTAGTTTGACCCTGCTGAACAGGGTAGCAGTGGCTGGTGAAGCAGTTTATTCTGAACTAGCAGTGAAATGACAGCCTTCAGTGTTTAGCTCTGGTCATGTATATTTTTTAGTCTGACTGCAATAGAAAAGAAAATGATGCATATCAGCCTGAGAAATTGGCTGTTAGAGAATTAGAGAATAATAGTCACTACACTATCTAAATTCATTTATGCGTGCTTGTGGGGACCAGATGTCCCCAGAATTAATTTAAAAAACTGTTATAGGGCTATTTTCAGGTTTAAGCATTACAAGTTAGATTTAGAGTTAGGCATTCTGGCTAGATTAAGTTTAGGCATGAATGTTAGTAGGGGTGTGTAGTAACGTGTTACAAGTAACGCAAATGAGTAAAAGAGTACAGTTTCAGAGGAACAAGTACTTTTCTAGTTACTTTGTGGGTGCTGTACTCTTTACTCTTACTCAAGTATTTTTTTATAAATCGTACTCTACACTGTAGCAACAATTTACTGTTCGGGTGTTCCCTCCGCTCCTTTAAATCTGCATCCGAGTGCGAGCACAGACGTACCTAATTAAATGACAGACACAGACACCGAGAGTGAAAATTGGAGGACGTTGACATGGGAAATTCAAATCCCTGACCACAATTGCACGACATGTCTCGATTTAAATGTAAAATAGGCATCATGAAATGTTGTCTATTTATTCCCCAAGTCGCAACCATCTCAGCTTTCAAAAACTCATCATCATAGCTCCGCAAGCACATAATGGTAAGTTTAGCGAACCGGCTCGCGCTACATAGTCAGCTAAATCCTTTTATACCTATCTTTTTATAGATTAAACTTTTTTGTCGTTGTACAAGTACAGTACAACGAAATGCAGTATATCCTAATAATAATGTAATATTCTAGCTAACTTACAACATATAAACACTACAGCTTGTTGGTATTAGTGGTTCATTGGGCTTGACTTGAACTTTTTTATTTAGTAATGCACTTTAGTAAGCAACATACCCAGTCTAGCTAGCTAGATTTTAGATGAAAGCAATTGCTGCTAACCAGGTGGCCTATTTGCAATGCAGTCATTCCACCCAATACCTGACTTACTAATAACTCATTTGATTAACAAGCTGTACTGAGCATTACTACACAAGGAATATGTATATATATGTTACTGGTAAATATGTATATAAATATGTATGTATATGTAGATGTTACTGGTAAATATATATGATGGTCTTAATTCTTAATAATCTTATTTTAAACACAGTTTAATAATAGTATATTCAGTATTATTTATTTTTGCTATGTATTTTGTTTTCTATTCTTCATGACTATAAGCTGACTCTGCATAACAAATTTATTTATTTAATTAATTTATATTTATTTAAAAATCAAAAATGCAGTTTGCGTTTGTACTTTCTTAAAAAAGAAATCCTTGTTGTTACTATGACGCTAATGTATTTAATAAAAGATCTGACTAGTACTCAAGTACTCTTTTACTTTTACTTGAGTTGTTTTTTCAGGTGGTACTTTTGCTTTAGTACATTTTTGGACGAGTTGTTTTTGTAACTGTACCTTTTCTTGAGTACAGATTTTCAGTTCTCCACCCTCCCCTGAATGTTAGGATACGGATAGGGCTCGAGAATCGTGAACACGGATTTCAGGTCAGGGTCAGAACCCCACAAGGATAGAAAAACAAACCTTTTGTGTGTGTGTGTGTGTGTGTGTG
>JACXGJ010010154.1:0-22559 GCA_016801105.1 Esox niger | reverse complement strand
CTGATAACGTCCAGACTGATGTCGTCCAGAGTGATGATGACCAGACTGATGATGTCCAGACTGATGTCCAGATTAATGACCAGACTGATGATGTCCAGACTGATGACCAGACTGATGACCAGACTGATGTCCAGACTGATGATGTCCAGACTGATGATGTCCAGACTGATGATGTCCAGACTGATGACAAGTCTGATGACGTTCAGACTGATGACCAGACTGATGACATCCAGACTGAAAACGTCCCAACTGATGACATCCAGACTGATGACCAGACTGATGACGTCCAGACTGATGACGTCCAGACTGATGACGTCCAGACTGATGACATCCAGACTGAAAACGTCCCAACTGATGACATCCAGACTGATGACCAGACTGATGACGTCCAGACTGATGACGTCCAGACTGATGACGTCCAGACTGATGACGTCCAGACTGATGACCAAATTGATGACACCCCGGCGGATGATGATCAGACTGATGACAAGACTGATGACAACGAGAGTCATGATGACCAGACTGATGATGACCAGAATTATGACAACCAGGTGGGTGATGACCAGAGTCATGACGACCAGAGTCATGACAACCAGGCGGATGATGACCAGAGTCATGATAACCAGAGTCATCATGACTTGACTTAAGAGACTGGCACACAAATCTTTAGACATAAATAATTTCAAAATGTATGTGGCCTACATATGCTGTGTGTTTTAGAACTTTTACCTATGAAGACCATTTCAAAGCAAAACATTTAAACTATTAAAACTTATTAGGAATAGTCTAACTGATCCAGAAATGCTGCGAAAAAAATAACCTACAATTTCTAAGTATTCTAATGTATTAAATAAAAATCCCATTTACTTGTTCATTCTAAACCTAAATGTATCCTGATCGTATTTAGTAACTTGTATTAAACCTAACCCTGTTCATTTGCAACATTTTACTTATTGACGGAGAAAGATTGTTAAAACTCTATTAGTCAGAAAACTGGCAAATAAAATTTTCTGAACATGTGAAAATTTTAGCTTTTTTCAAATTTACACAAGTCTCACCAAGGTAAGCAACATCACTGAAATTCTAACTTAGCCATCTCACTTCTACTGTACCTGAGGTAAATAACATGTAAACAATAACATGACCTTAATGACGGATTCAATATATCCTGAACTCTAAACACGTCTTTACATGTCTAACCCACTGAACACCTTTCTCACGGTTATGTGTAGAGACAAAACAGAGTTTTTCCTTCACTGGCTGTTCTAGTTTTGGTCAGGTCATCTTCTGGATGGGGTTGTTTACTGTAAGTACACTGACCAGCTGGCTCTGTTTTCAGTAGTTATGTTAAAAACACCTGCATGAGCATGTGAGTACACTGCAGTCATACCCTCTGCAGCACACTGAGAGTGGCACAGTCAATGTCAAAATACAATGTTGCATGTGCAGTTACATCATTTGCACACGCGCGCGCGCACACACACACACACACACACACACATACAAACAAACACACACACTTTAATAACCAGAAACACTGAGGTCACAAATGACAAGTAAAATATGACTAGGACCGAAAAGCAAATGTCCAAATACGATAAGAAACGTAACATAAATGTCCTATTACGAAAAGCTGCATGACCAAGCCTGAACACAATGAAGCTGTCTGATGTTGACCCAGCAGAGTGAGATATTTGTTTTTCACTCAGGCCTGTGGTGTACAGTAGGCCTACTGTTCAGTGAGAGAGAGACAGAGAGATGCAAACACACACATCAGACCACGGGGGTTGTGGGGGGGAGGGTGACGAGAGAGACCAAAGAAAGGAGCATTTGTTTACTTCAGAATCATTTCTATACCGCCGGCTAAAAAAATGAAAATAGGTTATCCATTATTGCCGCACCAGAGATGAGGAGAGAGGAATGAATGGAGGTGGAGAGGAGGGAAAAACTAACACCATGCTTAAACAGGTGATGTTGAATCCCCAACAACTGGACCTATGATACCAGACCACTTAACAATAACAGAAAATAGCCTTACCAATAACAACAAGTAAATCAGTGCTTCAACATGTAAATCGTCTGTTTACTTCATGTATAATGAAATATACGTGTTCTGAAGGTAGACTGTCTGTTGTCTTTCACCTCTCAGTGACCTTTGCACTGGTCTAGTCGGGGGCTTCATGTGGAATGTGTGTGTGGATGTACGTGTGTGCATTCATGCATACGTGCTTCTGTACTCTGGTACACAGGGGACAGATGTTCAATGTTCCTGTGTCTGTGTGTGGAAATGTTGGTGTGTCTTGTGGTGTTGAGTGTGTATTTGTAGACAGTGACTATGTGTGGAATAACTGAAAGTGTGTGTGTGTGTGTGTTTGTTTGTGTGTAGCGTGTGTGTTTGTGTGTCACGTGTGTGGGTGTCTGTTAGGAAAGCTACTGGCCATTACACAGGCAGCGCTTGAGTGAGCAGTCTTTCGGTCCATGTGAACTGTTGAGGCAAGAAGTAATGTGACCACAGGGCCAGAGTTGGCCTCACTACTGAGCAGACCCCAAACACGCACAGACACACATCCATACACAGAGGAACACTTTATCCACACAGTACAAAGACACACTCATCCATTGCTCTTCCTGAAATAATTTAAAGACCACAGCTCCTTTTTTTCTCTTCTCATATCCCTCACTCTTCACATCACATGACTGCAATCATCTGCCTTCCCTCACTTCTCTCAAAATACATCTTTCTCCTTGTAGAAGTCCTGAATCAGAAAGTCCATCAAACGATGTCATTGGCAACCCAATATTGTCTGGATTATGTGGCATATTTTGTACATTGAACATCAATTACAAGGTTCTCATCCTCGCATGGGAATTGTTCTGTCTGTGACTGCTGTCTTGCTCTCCGGTGACCAAGGCGAATGTTATTATGGTTGAGTGGACAGAGCTCCTGCCAGGTTTTGTTGAGGTCCAACAGGGAAATCAAACACTGTGAGCTAATTCTGGCATGCCCAGACACACATTTGCACTCATTACAGTGTATTCCAGGTGGTCTGGATATTTGCTTATATCAAAAGAGCTTGGGAGATGTTGTGACTGTTATTCTTTGTGTGTGTGTTGGGTGTGTGTGTGTGTGTGTGTGTGTGTGTCTGTGTGTGTGTGTGTGTGTGTGTTTGTACTTGCAACATTCTCGACCTACACTCTGCATCTGTTGCAGTGTGTGTGTGTTTGAGGGAGATCTCATTAGCTCTGTGTATGAGAGGGTGGGATGTCGTGTTCCCTGTGAAATGCATCAAACACCACCGAGCCGTCATGTGTTGACCACATACAACAGAGTTCTACGCATCACAAACATCCCCAAATACACATAGGGAGCCAGAATCCATGTCTTTTGAGAATTTAAGCCATCCTATTGGCTGAGAGTATAGAGCTCCCAGAATGCACCATGCTCCAAACAGAGGAATCTGTTGTCTGTAAACAGCATTAATGGAGTGTACTGCCATCAAAAACCAGTAAATGTCTGTTTCAACACACAATTATGTTGCTTGGAGAGAGGAAAGATGAAAAAGTTAGGACAGAAACTGAGGCTATCTTGCAACTGTTATACCAGATTAATGATCATCTGCCTAATAGACAGATACTTTCCTATCACCAATAGGTAAATCCATTTTTAAAGGTAGATAGGAATGACATTATACACTTCACTAACACAGATGACTGATGGCTGGTAAAAAGGAATTACATTATATACTGTACTAACTCAGATGACTGAGGGCTGGTTAAAAGTAAATATATTTTGTTGGGTTTCAGTACTGTCTTTGATGTTATTGGTAACTACATTGCTGTTGAGAAAATCATGCCTGTTTATAAAACGATACAGAATTGTTGTCCTATTTCAGCATTTTGGGACAGATCAATATAACGTCCAAATGAAACACTTGGGTTTAGTATTTGGTTGCATGTCCTTTCCATGCCATAACTACCCAGATGGTCGGTATATTTTGCACTAGATGCTAGGTATATTTTATGGTGTTGTTATTTTCCTATTGGATTTATATTGACTTATGCATTCGATACATATGTCTTTTTGACCCTGAAAAACTACCTAGTTGTTAGGCGACATTTTGGGTAATTTCTTGGTGTAATGATAAAATGTTACCCAATGAGTTTGAAGGCATTTGATTGTACTTTAGCATGTTTCTGTAAACTTTAGAATTAATTCTGCTGCTGCCATCAGCAGTTACATCAATGAAGACAAGTGAGACAGTTCCAGTGGCAGTCATAAACTTTAAGACCAAGCTCTAACACACTCCACCATATTTCACGGATGAGATGGTATGGATCTTGGACTGTTTTTTCTCCACAATTTCCTATTGACATCACTCTTTTGCAAGTTATTCTGTTGATCTGTTCACAACACTGTCCAGAAATAAATAAACTCTTCTATGGACTCCTTGGAAACAATAATACCACACAGGCAATTAACTACTGTTTAAAATACTATGCAGTGTAAAGAAATCTACTAATTGCAGCCCTGATGAAACATTGTAATAGGCAGTTAACTGGTTTTCCTGACCTGGAGACAGCGCTTCATCACATTGTGGGGGTGTCTGCCAGCCTCTTGTCAGCCGTTTGCAGATGCACCAGTGTGAGCTATTAATGCATTGCATGAATAGGGCTTCTAGAAGGTAGTGTTGGATCGGAAGAAAACAGCAGTACAATGCCAAGCATTCGTGACACAAGTGTTAGTTACATTTCAGGAAATGAAGTCATCTTCATGGTTTTCAACAATATGCAAATTCGAAACCCGCATTTGCATTTGGTTAGATGCATTACTGTTTCTTTTTAGAATGCATCTAAACGTAAGCTAAGAACCAGTTGCAGTGGAAAACCTAAGAAAAAATGACTTGGAGAAGGTTTAAATAAAAAAATTCTCTACATTATTCCCTATCTTTTAGAAAATAATTAAATGAAAAGACAAGAGACTTGCATAAAGATCAAGAACGTATTGAACAAGGAGTAATCCACAGGACAAAATAGTTGAAGGAGAACAGAATCTTCCAGTAGTGAGCTGTGCAAAACTAAACCAAATTAAATAGGAAATGATGACATCTCTATCTCTATGGGGAGACTGCTTTAAGTAGCTTAGGTCGACTGAAAACTATCTAGAATCATTTTTGGCTTTATGTCTTCACTGGACATCATGTCTGCACCCACTATCTGCTCTATAAAGAGTGTATAGCAGGTGCGTTGAACCTAAATTGAGGGAGACAAAAAGCAATTACAGGACCCAGCTGTGGACCCATCACCCTGCGCTCCCACCCCCTGGAGAAATCACTGTTGCAACGTTCTTCCTCAGCTGGCCATTGAACTCACACACTGTGTCTGCCATTTTGTTTATTACCATTAGTATTTGGACAGTCAAACAAGTTTTTCTCATTTAAGTTTTGGCTCTGTCCTCCAGCACAGTGTATTCTAAATGAAACAAACCTCTTTATACCAGGGCATTTCTGCCTTCAGTTTGGTCTTCAGAACTTGAGCAACCTTTTCAAACAGAGAAACTGAAGTTGAGCCTAGTCAGAATCCATAGCAAAATCCAAGCACTTAACCAAATCTAATACCTACCAAGTTGATCTTGCCTTGTCCAAGGGGAAAAAAGAGTTAGTCCACCAATCAGATTCACCATGGCCTGTCCCTTTACAGAACATCCAATGCACGTGTGTCTGCATTGTGCACTGTGCATCACAAAGAGAACATATTATTGGACCCTGAATAGATCCTTCAGATCATTCAGAAGAATAGATTTTTTTACTTTACAGTCAATCATTTATCTGGCCAGCTTATTCAACCGGTACGTGTCCCATGTAATCCAAAATAGTTTCTCTTTGTAGAAACTGTCACCAAAATTATTAGTAAGTAAAGTACAATATAAACTAGAACCGGCTGTTCTGGAACCAAACAGCACAAGAAAAGCCTGATATTTTCTAAACCTGAATTTGTTTAGCGTCTTTCTGGAAAACCCCTCAGCAATCGTAACAGCTGCTTCATTAGGACGTAATAATACGCAAATAAACAAATTAACCTATGGATTCCTGAAGAATAGAAGTATCACATGGATTCCTGAAGAAAATAAGTATCACATGGATTCTGAAGACGTGGTAACTGAGCTGTAGACTAGACTTTAGCAGTCAACTCTTAGGTCTCAAAATAATGACATCACTGACACACACACACACACACACAGTCAGAAAGGAGACCAATTAGGGAGTAGGACACCATAGCAACCAGCCTGCACTGCTGCTCAGTGGGGGAAAGAGAGAGGGAAAGAGAGAGGCAGAGGCATACAGAACGATAAAGGAGAGGGAATGATGACAGGAAGAACGATGAGAGGGAAATAGATGCAATGAGAGTGTGTGTGTGTGTGTGTGTGTGTGTGGGGGGGGGGGCGTGGTAATACAGTTACGTAATATACAGGCACAGCAGTGTCTGGGCCACAACAGAGAAGTGACCGTATTGATTAAATGCTCTCCTGCCGCTTCTCCGCCTCATTATGCCATCCGTGATTCAGGGTTAGCATCGTCAATTGCCAGGCAGGCTGCACGCAGTCCTCCACTGATGCTGATGTGTTTGCTGTGCCATTGGAGGGCATGCAGTTATGTTAGGGAACGTAGGTTGAGCAGAGGTCTGCCTGCGCTGTGGAATGCCGGAGTGATACCAACTCACCGTTAGACAATAATAACAGGAAATATTTGAACAGTCAAACCAGTGTGTTATTTCACCCCAGGGCTTATGGTTAGTGTTTCAAATCATAAATGTAGTTCTGGCCAGTAGAGTGGGACTGTAAATGTGCAAATAATATGGTGTTGTTCGAGTGACTCTGCAACGCATTTGAAATCTGGTTTTTGCTCCCAGAGCAAATTGGGCAACGCTTTAGAAAAACAGGGCTCAAAACCTAGTCTCGCCTTGCTTGACTGTCTTTCTCCATTTCTCTCTTTTTCTTCCCCTCTATCTCCTTCCTCCATCTTTCTTTTGATAACTCTCCTCTCCACTCTCCCCATTCTCTCGAACTCTTTGTCTTCTTCTCTGCACTCCCCCGCTCTCTTCCCCCTAACTTTCCCTCAGGTGCTGCTCCTCAGTGCCATGAACAAGATGAAGAACTTTAAGCGACGTTTCTCTCTGTCAGTCCCTCGCACAGAGACCATTGAGGAGAATGAGTTTACTGAGCAAATTAACCAGCTCAACATCCAACACACTCGGGGTAAGTCCTTGAACGCTACATGACCTAACACTGCCCAATACCTCCCAATAATGCCCAAGACTCCTTTCTACAGTTCTCCTTGTCGAGATTGGGTGTTGCTGTTATGAGCACTGCTAATACACCCATTCACAGCTTAGTTGGACTATATTTAGACACAGGACGTTCACATTCCTGATCATAGATCTTACATTTCATTACTTCCTGCTTCCTCCCTCCCTCCCTCCCTCCCTGCATTCATTCATCCATCCGTTGATTAATGGATCAGGCTTTATTCTTTGAACCATTTGTAAACAAACTAACGGCACAGTCAGCTTTATACCAGCACCTCAGCCTGATTAGTGGCACTGATTTTCCTTATAGCCGGATTAGAAATTGTGATTTCCGGCTGGGCTGAGGGAGGGAGAGAGTTGGTGCTGGTACTGCAGCTGAGGCTGATGGGGGTAAGCAGGTTTCAGTGGGCCACTGGGTCAGAGTTACAGGTCGCCTAGCACCAGTCTGCCCTGCGGCAGTGATAGAAAATCTCTTGACATAGTGCATCCGTGTTCTGTTTGTTCTTTTGTGATATAATTTTTTGCAACAGTTCTTTAACCACTTGTGAACCAAATCTAGGTTTAAATACCAACCAGGTCAAAGGCATTCAATTGCAAGAGGACAAGAAAACACACAGAAGCAAGACGCAACTGCGCAATTGAAACAAAGCGCTATAACTTGCTGCCCCACTTATCATTGTTCAAACAATAAGAAAACAATAAAGAATCGCCATCGATCTAAATCCAATATCCCATAATGACAAAGCATAAAAAAGGCTGAGGCACAGAAAGTTCACAGAAGCAGTAAGCTCCATCATTGTGAAATTGAAGAAGTTTGGAACCACTAAGACGCATCCTAGAGCAGACTGAGCAACAAGCAAAAATGGCTTTGATCAATTAGGCCTTTCTGGTAGAGTGGTTTGATGGACACACAAGGACAAAGATTCTCTGATCTGACTATTACAAAAACAAGGTTACCTGGACTTGAACCCCACTGAACATCTGTTGGGTGACCAGAAGATTTCTGAACAGTAGATTTCAAACTAACCAGTGTAACCTCTTGCAATTGACGGATTGCCTGGGTCTCATCTCAAGCTAAAAAGATGAAACAAAACTGCACTACTGCCTCTGAAGATTCCAGTGGATGATTCCGTCTTCAATTAAAGAATACCAATCATTTCCCATTTGAAATATCTAGGAATACATATACATTCCCTACAAAAAAAAGAAAGGGACACTTTAAAAAAAAGCCTGATGCCCGGCTTTTGGATTGCACAGCAAAAACTTGTTTGGGATGGGCTGCACCAATGACAGCGTAAGCATTTTATCACATTACCTTTATAGTGAAATGCTGATGGACCACTAACGCTCCTTGTTGTTAATGGACCACTTTGAATATAGACCAGTCACAAGTTGTTATTGCCACTGTGTAAAATTGGTTAGTCTAGCAAAAATAAGTTGGTAGACTAACAAATTTTATTCACCGGTGTTAGTGGTATAACTCCAGTGACCACATAATTATTTGGAAGCACGGTATTAAGTCCCCATTATTTCGTGCTTCCAACAAGGTTTCTGTATTTCATGTGGAAATGAAAAGTTAGAATATGCAGTCATATTACATGTTTTTCACATCTAGTGGATTCCTTGTGAAAATGGTAAAAGAGTCAAAACCATATAGTGGAAGGATCAAGTTTCTGAATAGTCTATACAGAGGTTGTCAGTTTAACGATGAAGATAACTTTAAGTCTGTAAGACAAAAAGGGAGAAGAGATAAAGTGAAAGTGAGCAAGTGGGAGGTATAGAGAGAGAGAAAAAAGATGAAGATGAAGACAGAAGTGTTAATGCGATCACTGTCAATCCGGACATTCTACCTTTACAACCACTTACCTCCTCCAGAGCCTCTGGGCAAAGATTCCATTAAATAATCCTTTATTTCTGCCATAGGGAATTTGGACAATGCTGTCCAACTTTGTATCCATGTTTGGAGAGACGGACTTGGCCGATCTTTTTCTTAGGATTAACCACATTCTTTGGAAAAAAATATAACATTCCTTTCAACTCCTTGTGAGGTTGGAACACAGCGTAAGCAACATCACCATGCTGTGACTTTCAAAGTAGGTTTCTTCACAACTAGATACAGTGCAATCAAATTCCCTGACACCGAAAGGAGAAAACTATGAGAGACTACGACAAAAAACATACTTCTGTAACCACTACACAGCTTTTCAGAAAGGTTGCTTGCTAGCCAAATGAACTTAAATTCAACTGATCATGAGACCGAAGGCAAAAATGTGTCAAAAAAAATAGCATCTGAAGAAGTCTGCAATACAGACCTTGTAGAGCATCACCACGGAACATCTGGTATCTGATGGGGTCAGTTGGTCATAGACCTCAGGCAATTATTGACTGCAGCTAAAACATTAAACAATAAATGTTTATGACCTGTTTTATGAACAGTAACATCAGTGCTATTTATAAAATATTTTGGTCAGTGGTTTGGGTCCTAAACGTTCAATTTTGTCCTGGGCCCTGGGATTCCTGTCTGCGTCCCTGGTTGTACATACATACATATATCTCTCAGGCAGCTTTAGCAACATAATATCCTTCCAGTCGACTGTCTCAGCCAGTTAGCAGCTGCAACAAGCTTGACAAAGTCAGTCACGCCTTAGCGAGGGTGATGAATTCAATATCATATCCTCGCACACTCGCACGCACGCACGCACAAACGCACGCACGCCCAGCGTCTATGTTGCTACAGCTAATCAAATGAGACATCCTAAATCAGATTGGATTCACACACAAAAAGCCTAACGCAATTACCACTCGATTACAACAGGATTAGCCGCTAGCCTCTGTGTGCGTGTATGTATGTATGTATTTATGTATGTATGTACATAAGTGTGCGCGTGCGCGCATGCACGCGTGCGTGCGTGAATTAGATATTTTGCGCATGTTTTGAATGGTTGCTGTTCAGAGCTGTACCCTTCTAGATGTAAATGACTTGTCGATTTGCTATTCAGTGTTCCAAATACCCCTTAAACGGTTCATGTGGTGTGAGTTTTTCTTTCTGGAAGTGGGCTGATCATTTGACAACCACATGGGGTAGGTGTGGCCTGTGAGTTTGAACATGCGGTAGGGGTGTTCAGGAGACTTGGCCATGTTCAGTGGCTTACAGGACCTGGTATTCAAATGGCAGGCCCAGATAAGTAAATATGGAAGCATCTGTACCAACAGGTATCTTTGCATAAAAACACCAAAAGTATCCCTTTTTGGGTTTAACATGTCAATCGTGGGCTCATATACATTATTGAAAATGTATCTAATTCAAGCCACTTGCTTTATATCCAGTGCAACTTTATAGAGTCCTCATTTCAATGTGTTTACAAAAAAAACAATAGAAATATACATCTAATCATATAATTTAATCAATTCAGATTATTCCATCAACCACAGAGCTTCAATCTTTCATAGAAAATATGCTCTCTTTCTTTGTCCTCTCATCATTAATAAAGAATACTTATTTTCAACAACACTGCTTTTCTCTTACTCACTGACAACTAGAAACTCTCTGTCTCGCTCTCTTTCTCCCTCTTTGTGATCATGGCCTTATATAAATATATTATTGACATCTTGTGGTCCAGTTATTGGATTGTCCTTTTCTAAACAAGCTGTCTGACCGTGTTCTATCCAGGGCTCACAGCCGGTTTATCCCAAGTGTGTGTGTGTGTGTGTGTGTGTGTGTTTGTGTCTGTGTGGGCGCGCACACACCTGCCCTGACCCTGATTAGAAGCAGCCAGATCAAAGTGTTGCTGTAGCTGTGATTATCTAAATGATGATACAAACAGCCCCTCTTTCTTTCTTGCCACCTCTTTCATTCTGTGACCCACTCCCAACAGGAATATCAATCAAACTAGGATGTCATGATAGCTCTCAGCATGAATTCATCTGTCACTGCTCAGTCCCATCCAATTACATTTCTCCCCTCTGTCATTGATCTCTCCATTCTATCAGTTTAGCAAATGTTTTTATAGATTTGTTTTTACCGACGATCACATTATGTTTCAGACATAATCTAGTTGAACGTTCACCACTCAATCATGAACTTTCAGTGAAACTCAAGTCTGTCATTTAAACGGTCATCATCGTTCAGGCTGAGGAGAGAGGATATCTCCTTCTGTTTAACCCAGTCCTCACCCGCTTTTGTTAGCAATCAGAGTCCCCATGGAAACAAGGAGTTCAAAAGCTCACTGCAGTCTACATCAAACACTCAGTGCGGCAGGCTGAACACACACAATCACACACTCACACACATCACCGTAGATACATGCATATTCACATTCACACACGCAGATTTGCTCACAAGCACAAAGATGTGAGTCGGTGTGGTATGATGACACGTAGCAGCGACACCAACAACCTACTCACATAGAGGGTCAAACCAAATACTTCTATAGTCATACATATTCTTCCACTAGCTGATACAACCTTGTCTACTGTCCTGAGTGATACAACCTTGTCTACTGTCCTGACTGATACAACCTTTTCTACTGTCTTGACTGTAGCTAATAAAACCTGGTCTACTGTCCTGACTGTAGCTAATAAAACCTGGTCTACTGACCTGACTGTAGCTAATAAAAACAATGTTAACTGTCCTGACTGTAGACAATAAAACCGTAAGCCGTAATTTTGAACCGTAAGCCATAACTGTCTGCTTTTATCAATCTGCTGTGTACTCTGACTAGGAGAAACTGTTTAAAAAAACAGCCCTGTGATGTTTTCCATTCTCTTCCTCTCAAACTGTCTCTATCATTGTGTCTGTCTGACCTTCAGCACTGACCTCTGCTAGCCTGACCCTGCCATCACGGCACCCTGAGGGGAGTCCCAACAGCCCAGTTAGCCCTGAGCCAGGCATACCTGGAGCACTGTCCCCGTCCCAGCTCCAGTACCGCAGCAAAGCCCCTCACAGACGCTTCTCAATGGAGGTAAGACAGGAAGGATTTGGGGATACGGAGAACTGAATATTACTAGATAAGTCATCCTCACAATCCAACAATGGTGAAGTAAACAATAACTCAATGTACAACCCTATTTCCAAAACGTTGGGACGCTGGATATAAAAACAGGATGCCATGATATGCAAATCATTCATCCCTGTATTTAAATGAAGATAGTACAAACACAACATATCAAAGATTTGATCTGAGAATCATTTTTTTAAGATACATGCCCATTTTTATTTAATACTAGCAACACATTTAAAAAAGGTTGAGACAGGGGCATATTTCCCGATGTGTTGCATCTCCTCTTCTTTTAACAACACTCTGTAAGAGTTTGAGAACTGAGGAGACTAATTGCTGTAGTTTTGAAAGTGAAATGTATTCCTGTTCTTGCTTGATATATGATTTTAACTGCTCAACATTTCAAGGTCTCCTTGGTAATATTTTTCATTGTGGTTTGGCATTGTCTTGCTACATACGCAAGGCCTTTCCTGTAAAGGACATTGTCTGGATGGCAGCACATGTTGCTCCAAAACCTGTATATTATGTTCAGCATTCATGTGCAAACCCACTAATGCACCCCCATACCATCACAAATGCTTAGCCGTTGATCTATGTGCTGATAAGAAGCCTAATGGTCCCTCTCCTCTTTAGTCCAGAGGACGCTGCATCCATGATTCCCCCCAAAAAAATCCTTCACACACAATCTCTGTCATCGCACTAGGGGAAATTCACACACAAAAATTACACTTCATACATGTTGAGAGAGGGAAAACAGATTAATTAAATATTCTAAAATGCTCTACAAGTAAAAAATAAGTAACGATTACACTTTCAAAGATATGGTTGTCTAATTATCCCTGGTTTCAAATGGCCAACTAAACATCCATTGCTATAATGGATGTGTAATCATCCTCATCTCTTAAATGACTATATAATCATCCCAAGCTGTAAATGGCTATATTTTCATTGCTAGCTTTAAAATTCCTTGGTTGTCTCGACATTTTAATGACCGGTCTGGTGATGTGTTGCAAGCCATGACAGAATGTTTTCATAAGAAAAACTTCAAATCTCAAGGTTTATTGGTCAAATGCACCGATCAACATAGCATCGTCTTGCACAATGAAATTCTTGTGACATGGCACCCGACATCTAAGTAGTGAGAGTTAAGAAGAATATATAAGCAACAATATAGCCAGACAGAAAAATATTATAAAATTAAGCATCAATATACATACATCTTCATCTTTATCTGCTTATCCGGTACCGGGTCGCATGGGCAGCAGCTTCAGCAGGGGACCCCAAACTTCCCTTTCCCGAGCCACATTTTCCAGCTCTGACTGGAGGATCCCGAGGCGATTCCAGGCCAGTGTCGAAATATAACCTCTCTATCTAGTCCTGGGCCTATCCCTAGGTCTCTTCCCAGCTGGACGTGCATGGAATACCTCCCTAGGGAGACATCCTGGGGACATCCTTACCAGATGCCCGAAATATCTAAAATGGTTCCTTTTGATGCAAAGGTGCAGCGTCCTCACGGATTACTGGACTTCTCACCCTATCTCTAAGGGAGACGCCAGCTACCCTTCTGAGAAAACTCATTTCAGCCGCTTGTACCCGCGCTCTAGTTCTTTCGGTCTTGACCCAGCCTTCATGACCATAGGTGAGGGTAGAAACAAAAATTGACCGGTATATCGAGAGCTTTGCCTTCCGGCTCAGCTCTCTTTTCGTCACAACGGTGCGGTAAAGAGAATGCAATACTGCCCCTGCTTCTCCAGACAATCTCCCGCTCCATTTTTCTAACTTTTTCCACCTTTAATGTGACATTACAAAGTGAACAATTCAAATGAAAAACAAACTGAAACCTTGTCTACATTTCAAAATAAAACAAGCTGGTTGCATAAGTGTGTACACCCTCTTATAACTGGGGATGTGGCTGTGTTCCGAATTTACCAATCACATTCAAACTCATGTTAAATAGAAGTAATTACACACCTGCCATCATTTAAAGTGACACTGATTAATCACAAATAAACTTCAGCTGTTCCAGTAGGATTTCCTTGACATTTTCTTACTTGCATCTCAAAGCAAAAGCCTTGGGGTGGCAAAACGGAAGCCTTTTCTTATCAAGAAAAACATGCAAGCCTGGCTTGATGTTTGCCAAAACAGAAGACTTCCAGAAGCACGTGGAAAAATGTGTTATGGTCTGATGATACCAAGGTTGAATATTTCAGCCATAATTCCAAAAGTTATGTTTGGTGCAAAAACACTGCACATCACCCAAAGAACACCATGCCCACCGTGAAGCATGGTGGTGGAAGCATCATGCTTTGGTGCTGTTTTTCTTCAGCTGGAACCGGGGCCTCAGTCAGGGTGGAGGGAATTATGAACAGTTCTAAATACCAGGCAATTTTGGCAGAAAAAACTCATTTCATTAGAAAACTCATTCATTAGAATGCTGAAGATGAAGATGAAGTTCACCTTTCAGCACAACAACCACCCAAAGCACACTTCCAAATCCACAAAAGCATGGCTTCACCAGAAGAAGATTAACGTTTGGAATTGCCTAGCCAGAGCCCAGACTTTAACTCAATTGAACATCTGTGGGGTGATGCTGATGGCTGTGCACAGGAGATCGCAGTCCTCACAATCTGGCAGATTTGGAGCACTTTTGCAAAGAAGAGTGGGCAAATATTGTCTCGTCAAGATGTGCCATGCTAATAAACTCCTACCCAAAAAGACTGAGTGCTGTAATAAAACTAGCAGCAATTGGTAGAGTTATTGTCACGGTAATGTAGTGGTGGAGACAGGCAGGCAGGCAGAGTGGCAGTCGATTGATATTTGTAAATAAAAACCGAGCACCTATTGAAACTGGATCAAAATGAAACACCACTGACGTGAAACATACAGAGACAGGGAACAATAACCGGCAAGTGAGGGGAGCAGAGGCGAAACATTTAAACACATACTGATGACTTAATTGGGACCTGGTGTGAGTGACAATTGCAGACAAGACAAAGAAGGGGTCCGTGGTGAATTTTGAGCAATGGGAAACCGGGGAAAGCGGGAGATGACGGAGCTGTCTGTCACCTCACCGTCACAGTTATTAAATATTATAGATACATATGAGTGTAAAGCTTTTGAATGGTGGCACAGCAAACTACAACTACATAGTGAGAATTTAAGGAGAACAAAACACACAGCAAAAATAAAGCAAGAAGATAAAGCAATAATATACATAATGTACATAGCAGCAGTTTAAAAAGAGTACTGTAATCTAGCAACAATATTGGTAGTAGTATTGGTTATTATTGATATGGCAGGTATGGCAGTAATTCACATAAGCACTTTAACCAGTATACATTTTGAAAGAGTAGGATGGGGAGTATGAACAGAATGGCAGAAGTACTGAGTATTATTGATATATATGAGTGTAATATACTTATGAATGGTACATGCAAAGGAATATTCTAATGTTCATTAAAAGTACATTAATTTCAGAGCATCTGGAGAGTTCAGTAGCATGTGTGTGATCAGTATGATCATGGATCAGTGTTGCTGGTTGAGTAGCCTTATGGCCTGAGGGAAAAAACAGTTTTTGAAACTGGAAGTGTTTGGCCCGATGCTCCGGTAGCATCAACAGTGTAAAAAGGTCATAGCCTGGGTGGCTGTGATCTTTGATGATGTTCCATGCTTTCCACAGGCATTGTGTATGGTAGATGCCTTGCACGGAGGGGAGATGGCAGCTGATGATGCACTCCGCAGGCTTTACGACCCTCTGGAGGGACTTACGTCTGCAGTGGACCAGCTGCAGTAATGCAGCCTGTGAGGATGCTTTCAATGGTGCACCTGTAGAAGATGGTGAACGTTTTGACGGTCGTGTCTCCTCAGGAAGTCAAGATGTTTTTGGACAGTTTTCATTGCTGAGTTTGCTTTTCTAGATCAAATGAGGTCACCTTTGATGAACACTGAGAAACTGGAATTCAGAGACTTTCTCCACTTCAGCTCCATCAATGTGTATGGAGACATAACCCTCCCACCCCCACCTCAAAATTCACGATCATCTCTTTAGTTTTGCAGATGAGAGAGAGAGGTTGTTGTCCTAGCACCATGTACCTCCTCTCTGAAAGAGGTCTCATCATTGTTGGAGATGAGACCCAGGATGGTGGTGTCCTCTGTGAATTTGAGGATGATGCTGGAGCTGTGTGTGGCCAAGCAGTCATGCATGAACAGGGAGTACAGGAGGGGACTGAGAACTCAGCCCTGTGAGTCTCCAGTGCTCAGGGTCAGTGCAGAGGAAATGAGGTTGCCCATTCTCACCACCTGAGGTCTGCCCGTCAGGTAGTCCAGGATCCAATTGCAAAGGGAGGTGTTAAGTCCCAGGGTCCTGAGCTTAGGAACAAGCTTAGCGGGCACAATAGTGTTGAATGCTGAGCTGTCGTCCAAGAACAGCATCCTTACATATGTGTTACCTTTGTCCCGGTGGGAGAGGACGTTATGTGTCATCAGGACGATGGCATTGTCAGTAGATCTATTGGGGCGGTACGCAAATGGAAAGCGGTCTAAGTTGTGAGGAAGAGTGGAGCAGATGTGAGTTCTGACCAGCTGCTCAAACTACTTCAAGATGGTGGAGGTCAGTGCTACAGGGCGGTAGTCATTCAGGCAGGTAACGGAATGCTTATTCGGTACAGGGACAATGGTGGTCTGTTTGAAGCAGGAGGAGACTGCAGACAGAGACAGGGATAGGTTGAATATAGAGGTGAAAACATGCGCTAGCTGGTCAGTGCACCTCCTGAGGACATGGCCTGGCATGACATCTGGTCCTGGTGATTCCCAAGGGTTCACTTTTTTAAAAACTCTCCTCACGTTAGACCAATGAGTTCTGCATATCTATGATTCTCTGCAGGACGTGACTAAGCGTATGTCTCTGCCTATGGACATCCGCCTGCCTCCAGAGTTCCTCAAGAAGCTGCAGATGGAGAGTGAGATGGAGAGTGAGAGCAACTCTACTCCATGCAAACCCCTCAGCCGCATGTCCAGAAGGGCTTCACTGGTTGGTACCTATACCCAATACATTCATACCCCAATACCCTAATAAGCATGCCTTTAGTCACATGCTCCTACGGACATCAATGGACAATACCCTGTACTCCCCTTTACACTCATTCCAAAAATACCCTATTAAACTTATTATCCAACACCCCAAATCAAAGTCCTTGACTAAGTAGCCTGTTACGCCCTATAACCAAATTCACAGTATCCCAATAACAATATGTATAAACCACATCATGTAACACTACATAATGCTTTTATCAGCCATAACCCAAAGCTTTGTAATACCCCTGTCCCTTACCTATATCCCCCAGCCCTGTAATGTCCCAGTCCCCTACCCATAACCCACAGCTCTGTAATGTCCCAGTCCCCTACACCAAGCTTGTAGAAAATGAGTATATTGGTAATGTGCCACTGTGTATTTTTCCGTACAGTCTGACATTGGCTTTGGGAAGCTGGAGACGTATGTAAAACTGGGTAAACTGGGAGAGGTAAGTGTGTCGTTATGGTTTCCATTCTTGCAGCGGAAGTTCAAGGTCCACCTCTAGCTGATTCAATAAGTATAGGATATAGAGAATAGCATGTTGTCACAAAGGAGGAACTGAATGGGGGTGGGTATTCAACTTCCCTTTTAATTCAGTTAGCAATCTTTAGAAGGTCTAACGGGAGACAAATTAGTCAATACACTCTCTGGGAACCTGCCTTGTATTCACAATCATTTACTTGACCCACTGTGTATCTCTCCCTTAAATCAGAATATAACAGCTGGATAGGTGTAAGCAATCCCTTTCCGTAGTTTCCTACATATTACTTTAAATCTGTCCTGCCTGGTCTGGGAAGGGAGCTGACCATGGGCAGCAAAAGGGTCGGAGTTCTGGAACGCCTTTCAGTCTAGGTCATCTTAAACACAAGGGAGATTAAAGATGCAGTAACAGAGTCTGGTCAATCATGACAACGGTTAGTGTTTGGGTCAGGGTTATACATTCATGTTAAGATCAATAGCAAAAAAGGCCAGTGTTAGACAAATTGACATGGCCTCAAAATTGTGTGAATGACTGAAGTGATTGACTATTCCTTCCGGTTTCTGGTTTTATCACCTGTTTAGGGGACATATGCCACAGTTTTTAAGGGGCGGAGCAAACTGACAGAGAATCTTGTGGCACTGAAAGAAATTAGGCTGGAGCATGAGGAGGGTGCACCCTGTACAGCTATCAGAGAAGGTAAAGCACAACACCCTATACAGCTATCAAACAATGTAAAACCTCTCCAGAGCCCTCCTCACCATACCCACAAAAACAGCTCCTGGAAAAATGAAGAGACCACTGCCCCTTTTTCTTTCCTTTACAAAATGTAGAAAAGGATGGTTTTGAGTGAGGAACAGAAGCGTGCAGTGGTCTCTTTATTTTTTCCGGAGCTGTACACAACAACAGGGATTTGATTTTCTACATTTGCTCTTCCACACTGCCCCCCACTGGAGCTAAATTGTAATTACTGTGTGCTCATGCCTCCTCCAACGTAAAGAGCATCCAACCATTTTGCCTGTGTTTCTGCAGTGTCTCTTCTGAAGAACCTAAAACACGCCAACATTGTCACCCTGCATGACATCATACACACAGAACGCTCGCTCACGCTGGTCTTTGAGTACTTGGTGAGTACTACACTCATCTTTCAACTCATTTTTTAGCAGTTTATTGACCACTGTTGTATCTGCTTGTTTACTTAGCCTCATGTTAAAGTTCTGCAATGGTGTGTCTGAGTGTCTCCCAGGACAGTGATCTGAAACAATACCTGGATAACTGTGGAAACCTCATGAGCATGAACAACGTCAAGGTTAGTCTCCGCCAAGTCAACACCGTTCATGATCGTCATCATCATCATCACTATAATCCTCACTATCCCTATCAGCGTCTCCTCTTCGTCTCTCTGCTCTCTGTAGATCTTCATGTTCCAGTTGCTACGTGGTCTGTGCTACTGCCATAAGAGGAAGATCCTTCACAGAGACCTCAAACCGCAGAACCTGCTCATCAATGAAAAGGGAGAGCTCAAACTTGCCGACTTTGGTATGATAAAAAAAACACAAATGCACATACAAGCACCACAGACAGTCTCCCTGTTCAGATGCATACATTCGTAACCCAACAACAGGTCTCCCGATATATAATGCCTAACTTTTTCGACACCGATTCTGCACAGAGACCTGCTGAATTGGACCATGTCACTAGATAACGTTCTCTCTCGGAGAGCCAATTCATGAGTGTTTGTTTGATTTGTCAGGTCTGGCCAGGGCCAAGTCTGTACCCACAAAGACCTACTCCAATGAAGTGGTGACTCTATGGTACCGCCCCCCTGAAGTACTGCTAGGTACCACAGAGTACTCTACGCCCATCGACATGTGGTGAGTCCATCACACATACAGAATACACACACACAGTGGAAACCTAAATGATTGTATTCCTTGCTGATGGTTAAAGGGAAAGACAGCAAATTATGGAGTGATTGGAGGTGTTTCAGACCCAGTTATGCACCACAGCAGTATTTTTGATATTTTGCACCCTCTTCCCACTTTCAAAGGTGGGCTTTTCAAAACGAGATTATAGTTTTCAAAGATTTTTGGGAGGTCAGTAGCAAGGTAGTGTTTTTGAGATTGCAAAGCAATGGCTTCATCTAATGATTCCTCCTTATAAGAGCTGGACATCACTATGAATTCTGGCTAGTGTCATTACAAACAGGAAACATTGTTGACCCATTTTTACTAGTGAAATGCAGAAACAATAGCATTTGCATCACTGAAGGCAATGCACAATCTTTATGGCATACACAGCATGATACTGTATGTAAATACCATATTAACTGACATATATAGGTATAGAGAGCAACAGTTCCCATTAAATTAATGTTGACATCGTCCCTGGACTATTGGGCATAGCACATATTAGTAGCCTGGAACAACTTTCACATTATTCTGTATACTATATTAGCATTGTTACTGTCAATGCAACACCACAAAAGGAACCAGGCAAGCCTAGTTTAGTGGGCTCGCAATAAAATGTGATAAAAGTGATCACCCCCGGCACTGGATTCAATCCCCGGGTCTCCAACATGAGTGGCTGAGTCTTTAACCGCTACACCATGGTGCCATACAGTTGAAGCTTGTAGTGTCGTAAGACGAGAGAATCGTGGAATTCCTTACTATTTCACTGCCCAAGGGGTTTTGATCAAGCCTTTATTACCGCAAATATCTTTGAAAATCCACCAGAAAGAGTCGAAATACAAAAAGTTTTATTGTAGGCTTACATTAACGAAGCTACTGAAGGCTGTAGCCAATGAAGTATTTTGTTTATCCTGACCCAAAAAGCCTGCATGGGTGCATGCATAAAAAATTCACCAAAAATAGTCACAACATAACCGTGAACAGTTTTATTTTAGGCTATGTAGATATTGAACGATATAGCCAGTGAAGTTATCTGTACAGGGCAAATCCTAATTCATAATTTGCTTGGACTGTGACAAGATTTGAACTCAGGACCTATTAGTTGCAGGTCTCTCTCTAACATCTATGCTCTTTAACAAGGGGTAGTTAGTCAGTTAGTAAGAGACATTGACTCTTCTTGGCCGGCTCCGCATCCACGTTCTGGCAAAGAAGAACAACTACATATAGTGGAGAGCAGGGTAAGTGGTCACATGGGTAAGATGTCACCATGCTAGTACTTCCAACACTAACGGTGCTCTCTCAAAAATCAAATAGCTACTTTGTAGAAGAGACAATAATATGTCTTTTGATACTGTATTTGCATTTTAGATTTAGCCAACATTAACACACATGTCAGTCTGGGGCAAGTTTTCTCAATGACCTTGCAGCTCTTATAAATATGTGCCTATTTACATGTGACAACTCACCACTGTAAATAGACACTAAGAACATGCTCAGAAAACATTGTAATAGTGTTTAAATCAGCTCTGATAATATGATTAAATGTTACTGTAAATTGATTATTATATTATACTTATAGTTTAAAGCAGCTGTTATATCCCTTGACTAGCCAACACAAGACAGGCTCTGGCGTGTCTGTGTGTGTGTGTGTGTGTGTCTACTGACACACTACTTGTCTACTGTATGAGACAGTATATCCACACATACACTAGTAGTTAATACAATGTCAATAATTTTGTGTAGTGTTATGAATTGTATTGTGGAAACTAGGATAGACGGGGAGAAGGGTGTAATAAGCCTGTAATGAATATGAGATTGCAATGAGGAAATGTGTTTTGGAAGGAAAGAAGAAGAAAGGAAGGAAGGAATGAAAAAAGAGGGGAAGGAAAGAAATCATAAAAGAAAGACAGATAATGACAGCACACCACCTGACAATGATAAAGGCCACGAGGCAGGTGAACTTACAGTTGCTATGACAGCATTTTGATTGACAGGCATGATTTGCCAGATTCTCGAGGCATGATTGTTTTCATTTTGAGTTCTTTAATGAGATTGAATTGAAATCAAGATTTACAATGAATTATTTGTGCTCTTATAGATAATCCAATGTGACAACTTATCCTACATAGTGTGACAACTTACATGCTGACCTGGCAAATTGTCACAAGTGCACACTCTATTTAACGGTCTACAACTCTGTACTGAAATAGGATATAAGGTAATGAATATAAAATATGTGCCCAACACTTTCTTCTTTCATTTGGAATGATATTTATAGCATTGTGATGTATTGTGCCCTGTTAATGTTACACAGTGTGAAACTGTGACAACATACCCTGCTCTCCCCTACAATATGATATGACAGCCATTACAGATCAGTGTGCTCTGCATGTTGATTATCATGACACAAAAATGACATTGTTATAGTTACGTAGTAGCTTGTTATAGTTATACAGCTGTTACATTTTGTGTATACTGTAGGTAAGTTGTTCTTTTATTTGTAATTGCATGATCAATCCACCACTCCTTATATGAGCAAGCAACCACTTTGATTAATTTACCTGGAATCCTGGTGTTAATAAAGTGCCTTTCATCACCCCCTTTGGAAAAATGTTTTATCAATGGTTAGGTCTACATTAGAAGTCAATCAGTGGCCTGCTTGTTATCCCTACATTAGAAGTCAATCAGTGGCCTGCTTGTTATCCCTACATTAGAAGTCAATCAGTGGCCTGCTTGTTATCCCTACATTAGAAGTCAATCAGTGGCCTGCTTGTTATCCCTACATTAGAAGTCAATCAGTG
>JACXGJ010010153.1:0-22538 GCA_016801105.1 Esox niger | reverse complement strand
GACCCCTGTGTGTGTGTGTCTGCCTGTGTCATGGTCATATGAACCCTGTGTGTGTGTGTCTGCCTGTGTCATGGTCATGTGACCCCTGTGTGTGTGTGTGTGTGTGTGTGTGTGTGTGTGTGTCTGCCTGCCTGTGTCATGGTCATGTGACCCCTGTGTGTGTTTGTGTCTGCCTGTGTCATGGTCATGTGACCCCTGTGTTTGTGTGTCTGCCTGTGTCATGGTCTTGTGACCCCTGTGTTTGTGTGTCTGCCTGTGTCATGGTCTTGTGACCCCTGTGTGTGTCCTCTCCCCAGCAGGCGGCAGCTCCACAGAGGGTGACGGGCTGTTTGAAGGTGACTACGGAGTGCCTCCTCTCCCGGTGACCGAGGGCATGCAGCACATCCGCATCATGGAGGGCGTGTCGCGCTCGCTGCCCTCCTCCCCCCTGCTTTCCCATCAGGCCCTCAACATGAGACTGCAACCTGCCAAGAGGCCCCAGGGTACGTCCTCAACCGCCCACAACCAGTCCTTCTACAGCTTTGTGTCTAGTTGCACGTCCGCGGCGTTTGGCATGAACCATCTTGCTCCACTGTAGTTCAGCTGTACCGTTTGTGGCCAAAGTGAGGCGACTCACCAGGCATAGTTTTGTTTGTCTTGCCAATTCAGTAAATGGCCTCTCGACACTCACAGTAGATTCACATTTTCCTTTGCCTGCGTCACATCCAGACGGGGCACGTTGGCGTTGTCATCTGAGCATGTCCCCCAGTGTCCTGGATGCCGCCTGTCCTCAGAGGGCTGTCTGGGCCCCCTGTTGGGGCCTCATTAACGTACTGAGGCAAGGGCCTCCTGGTTATATGAGCACCGTCACACCCTTGGCCTCCTTGCGGAGCCCCCTCCTGCTTTATCATTCCCCTAGGGTGAACTCTCACCCCCCCCCCGCTGAGATGATTAATGCCTGGGGGTTGGATAGGGGAGCGGCTTTCTGGAAATGACAGGGATGGGAGTTGGGAAGTGAAGCATGTATGTGCGGAATAAGATGGAGATCAAAATGGAATGTTTTGTTGGCTGGTGATGTGAATTTGCTATGTTTAAGTATCTGCCTACGGAACATTGCATTATGGGTGAAAGGTAGGAAGGAGTGTTTAAATGTTATTCAAGCACCGCATAAGAAATAACGAATGTTTTCATGCCATGAAATTAAACTGCTTTGGCAGTGTACAGTTCGTCTTTAGTCTCGCTAGCAATTGCTCAATTCTTATGACTATTCCAAGTAGTAAGTTAGTAGGTACTCGGAAGCTTATTACTGACTAATAAGCTGTTAAAATGGCCAGTGGCAAAAGCTATACATTTTATAGATGCTATTTGTGGTGGAAGTAAACGTAATAAGAATCGTTAGTCAGTTTAACCCAATGCTTAATAGTGTCTAGCGAAAATATTCCAACTTGGGTTGAAACTGGGTGAACATATGGCCCTGTGGCATAGTGGCTAAGAACACTTCTCAGGTGGGAGACCCGGGTTCCAGTCCAGTGAGGCAAACAATAATTATCACTTTTAATTGCCGGCCCGCTGAACTACACTTGCCTGGTACCTTTTCTGGTTGTGATATGCGGGTATATCAGGTGAGACAAGTTCTTTTTTTTGTCTGGACTAGTTTTAATCAGCATTCAACACCCTGCAGAAGTTTTTAGAGGCTTTCAAGAGGTTAGAAATGTTCCCCAAGTCAAATCCTCCATCCTGCTCACAAATGAGAACTTCAAAGCAGTGAGGGTGGAGTTGGCCTTTCTTCCTGGTTAGCCGCTATCACCTTACATAACCTCCCCAACCTCGTTTAGATCAGGGTGCATTATGGGAAACAGAACGTTACTCCGATCTCAGCAAGAGGCTGATAAGAGGCTGGTAAGCTGACTGCGACATCTCGACACTGCCTGCCTGGCCCAGATAACATAGCAAGGCTTCTTGCGGAAATCTCCCCTATAGGCCGCAACAGGCTTGTGAAGATGAAGGATTTTTATTGGATAGTTCTATTCATTACAGATTTCCAGGCTAATTTCAAACAACACCTTGTTTTAACTGGGATGTTTTTTTGGACAATGCACTGTTAAGAAATGGGGAGAAAGAGAATGGTAATAAACAAATACCAGTAAATACAAATGACAAATGGTTGAACAGACAATATTTACGTAACAATTTTCAGTTACATGTCTAAAAACAGTGGCTGAATAACAAAATTGTAACGTGTGTATTTATATATAGTATTTTCCTAATTAGATACAGAAAGATTGGCGTGGTAGCAGGGTAGCCTAGTGAACGTAAACCATGGGTCAGTAAACTAAAAGTTGCTGGTTCTAATCCCAAAGTGAAAAATTGTGTTCTGTCCCCGATCGAGACGGTGTTCATAGCAATAAAACAGACAACCTGGTCGTTGAACGTTTTTGTTTTTGCCACCGGGGTGCACCAGTCTGGGTGTGATCTTGTATTCTCCTCCTTGTTTCCTGCTCATAGAGGTCACAAACCTGTTTGAGCGTGTCACCGCAGACACGGTCAAAAGCGGATGTGTTTGTGTTCTTTGGAGGAAGTGACAAGGATACAGATTTGAATATGCAGGTTTTGCTCTTGAACGTTCCCTCCCCTCTTTTTATTTGTCTCTTGTGCTTCGTCTGACTCCACCAGGATTTGGCAGCCATCCAACACCTCCACCAAGCAACAGCATTGTTTCTGAGGCCTTATCAACACTTTGTTGAACTCCTACTCTGTTGTTTCGGAGGCCTTGACAACTCATCTGGTTGCACAGGGCTGCTAAGGTTACTATTTAAATGTAATCTATAACAGTTACTACTTACCTGTCTAATGTTACAACCAGTAACATTTGGATTACTTTGGTGAAGTCATATTATTAGCCTCTTATTGTCATGGATGGCTTCATTGCTAAATATAAATAAATGCAACTTTAATTGAATAGCACTCCTTGAGCCCTACCTTAACAAGACCATTGTGAAGTGAAGAAATACTGGTATAGGCTAAAGGGCTCTGGTTCATGTTCATGTTAGTCACACTGTCAACACTTTCTTTGGAGGAAGTAATGTATTGGAAGTTGGAAAATGATTTGTTCCTTTGTCTCTAAATGAAAACATTTGATCTGAAATGAATGCCCCATTCATGGTCTTCACTCCACTAATGGTTTTCTAAAATTAAACTTGCAAGGAAATGCAGATGGCTTCAGCCTAAAAAAACTAATATCTCTAATTTAGAATTGCAATGGCTGTCTGTAGGTCACAGAAATAATGATTGATAGATGTTTGTCACACTTCCATTGAACCGTTATTGGTTTATAAGATACATTTAGACATTTAATAACCACAGCCAATAAGGCAGGAATCTTTGAGTGAGCAGCAGTGTGATTCATCAAGCCATTCATCACTAATAGACAAGTGATGTCCATTCCTCATAACATGCTGCCCTCTGGGTTATGGTGCACATTGGCACACGAAAATATCAGTGATCTGAATACAATATTTCAGATGGTAATACGACATATTAGAAATAAATGCAGTTGTTTTGTAATCTCTTACTTAACAACTCTATTGTTTCTGATCCATTTAACTGAACTCCACATGTTCTTTTTATTGTAATTTCCCTCACAAACTGTCCTTAATGACAATAACTTATGTGCAATCATGTTTTGGTGTGGTGTTTTATGGTTGCAAATTCTTGTTCAACAGTAATTGTTTGACAGTTGGATTTCCTTTTGATTTATAATCTCGTATTGCACAATTTGGTCTCTAAGTTTTGTTCTGTACGTCATTTTAGGTAGGGATGCGACACACACAAAAAGGTTGCATCATATCCATCCATTGTTATGGGTTTCCGTTGGCCTTGTTTGGAAAGTCAATCAGTCTGCTTGTCGCATTATGTCCATCTATTTTCACCAAATTAGCCACAGCAATTTAGTCATAATCCAAAATCTTATTGACTCACGCTACCTCCCACGCATCCATAACAAATCTAGCTTTGTGTTCTCTTGCAGGTCCAAAATGCTCTGTAAGACTTATGATGATGTAATCCCTTAATGTCTTTGTCGTGAGTTAGGCCTTATCGAGAGGGTGGGAGGGAATTAAACAGTGGTTCTGATGAGGTTTTATGTTGAAGTGCTCTCTTGGACAGAAGGACACTGAGACCGATGGGTCCTTGGAGACTGTGTGATTTCCAATCCCAATCCTTCTGAAATGATATTTATTTCTCACCCTGTAAACAAACGAGAAGGGTTTATAGACTGCACACGCTCAATCACAAATAAGCTCTCTCAGTAAATGCAGGAGATACAGCCTGCCAGGTACTGAATGCTTGCTTTTGACCTCTTGTACCCTGAAGTTGACCTTGTTTAATTAGTTTAAGGTCGGGTTTTGTTCATTGCCTGTTTGACCCAGAGAAATACGAAAATTGAAGAGAAAGAAACAACCTCTAAGATTAAACATGTCTGCTTGCCCACTAAATATTCCTTCTACTCATCCATTTCATCTGTAGTGTATCACTGAAAACAAGGCTGAGGCTCCTTAATAGTTTGTCGATGACTTCAAGATATGGAGGTAGGACGGATTCCCAGGGAAAGTAGAATGAGATGTAGAGACCAGATCCAGAGAGATAGGGAGGTCAGGAGTCGGGGAGAACTACTCTCTCTTACACTCTGAGTGGCCAGATTAGCTAATCCAGTAGTCTGAGCGGAGTCATGGCTAGTGATTCAATTAGGAGTTTGGCAGGCAGTCTAGGTATGTGCTGCAGACAGCTTGAATTTTCCCGCTGTTGGTGGCAGTCAGTGACTTGTGTGTCTATTTAGCCAAGCCTTTCCCCTACTCTTGGAAGCTGCCAGTCCACGCTCCATCCCCTGGGTGTCCAGCAGTGTTGGGTTGGTTACTTGGGTTACTTTCAATCTAATTACCTGCTTGAATTTGTAATCAATAACGTACCTTTTGGTTTACCCAAACTCAGTCATTTTATCTTCAAATAAATGTTTTGGAAAAAGACTGTCGATGAACACTGTCTAAATGTCTAAACTGAAGGGGGGAATATCACCAAAACACCAGCTTTTTCATGGAATGGTATAATTTCACTACTACAGAAAGGGACAATTAGCATGGAAAAAACATAATTGTAAACCATCCAGGTGTTATTCTTGTAAAGATTAGTTTTTAGTAGGTTGCTTATTTGTACGCTACAGGCTAAAATGTATGTATGCATAATCTTACTCTGTAACAGGCAAAACTGTTAAACTGTTCCTTTTTAGTTGCTAATTTTGTAACATTATAGGCAATATACAGAGCTGCAATATACAGAGTGTGTAGTTTTTCTGATTTTTCAATCATCATGCTCCAACAAAGTTTCTTGCAGCAGAGTGCCCAATCTGGGCCATATTACTAGTTTTTTGTCTTTGAAGTAACGTTTTCAATGTTTTCAAAACTGTGTGTATCTGTATGTGCTGTGAACCTTTTTATGTGGGTCATTAGCTTGATGTTATACTTTAAAAATAATTTGCATCTAAACTTGAGATCGGTGATAAAACTCTAGGGGGAGAAAAAGTGTATATATAAAAAAATATGTATATGTTTGTGTGTGTGTGTGTATATATATGTATATATATGTATATATATACACACACACACACACACACACACACACACACACACACACACACACACAGTATTTGGTCACCTACAAACAAGCAAGATTTCTGGCTCTCACAGACCTGTAAGTTCTTCTTTAAGACGCGCCTCTGTCCTCCACTCATTACCTGTATTAATGGCACCTGTTTGAACTTGTTATCAGTATAGAAGACACCTGTCAACCACTTCAAACAGTCACACTCCAAACTCCTCTATGGCCAAGACCAAAGAGCTGTCAAAGGACACCAGAAACAAAATTGTAGACCTGCACCAGGCTGGGAAGACTGAATCTGCAATAGGTAAGCAGCTTGGTGTGACGAAATCAACTGTGGGAGCAATTATAAGAAAATGGAAGACATACAAGACCACTGATAATCTCCCTCGATCCGGGGCTCCACGCAAGATCTCACCCCGTGGGGTCAAAATGATCACAAGAACTGTGAGCAAACATCCCAGAACCACACAGGGGGGAACTAATGAATGACCTGCAGAGAGCTGGGACCAAAGTAACAAAGGCTACCATCAGTAACACACTACGCCGCCAGGGACTCAAATCCTGCAGTGCCAGACGTATCCCCCTGCTTAAGCCAGTACATGTCCAGGCCCGTCTGAGGTTTGCTAGAGAGCATTTGGAGGATCCAAAAGAGGATTGGGAGAATGTCATATGGTCAGATAAAACCAAAATAGAACCTTTTGGTAAAAATTCAAGTTTTTGAGTTGCATCCAAAGAACACCACACCTTCTGTGAAGCATGGGGGTGGAAACATCATGCTTTGGGGCTGTTTTTCTGCAATGGGACCAGGACGACTGATCCGTGTAAAGGAAAGAATGAATGGGGCCATGTATTGTGAGATTTTGAGTGAAAACCTCCTTCCATCAGCAAGGGCATTGAAGATGAAACATGACTGGGTCTTTCAGCATGACAACGATCCCAGACACACCGCCCGGGCAACGAAGGAGTGGCTTCGTAATAAGCATTTCAAGGTCCTGGAGTGGCCTAGCCAGTCACCAGATCTTAACCCCGTAGAAAATCTTTGGAGGGAGTTGAAAGGCAGTGTTGCCCTGTGTGTGTGTGTGTGTGTGTGTGTGTGTGTGTGTATATATATATACACACATACACACACACACACACACATACATACATTTGAGAGTACAAGTTTTTGATACACTGCTGATTTTGCAGGTTTTCCTACTTACAAAGCATGTAGAGGTCTGTAATTTTTACCATAGGTACACGTCAAATGTGAGAGACGGAATCTAAAACAAAAATCCAGAAAATCACATTGTATGGTTTTTTATTAATTAATTAGCATTTTATTGCATGACATAAGTATTTGATCACCTACCAACCAGTAAGAATTCTGGCTATCACAGATCTGTTTTTCTTTAAGAAGCCCTCCTGTTCTCCACTCATTACCTGTATTTACTGCAACTGTTTGAACTTGTTACCTGTATAAAAGACACCTGTCCACACACTCACTCAATCAAACAGACTCCAACCTCTCCAAAATGGCCAAGAGCTGTGTATGGACATCAGGGATAGAATTATAGACCTGCACAAGGCTGGGATGGGCTACAGGACAATAGGCAAGTAGCTTGGTGAGAAGGCAACACCTGTTGGCGCAATTATTCGAAAATGGAAGAAGTTCAAGATGACGGTCAATCTCCCTTGGTCTGGGGCTCCATGTAAGATCTCACCTCGGGGGATCAGTGATCATGAGGAAGGTGAGGGATCAGCCCAGAACTACACGGCAGGACCTTGTCAATGACCTGAAGAGTGCTGGGACCACAGTCTCAAAGACAACCATTAGTAACACACTACGCCGTCATGGATTAAAATCCTGCAGCGCATGCAAGGTCCCCCTGCTCAACCTAGCGTATGTCCAGGCCCAACTGAAGTTTGCCAATGACCATCTGGATGGTCTTAACTCCACTTGCCGTGTTTGGAAGAAGAAGGATGAGTACAACCCCAAGAACACCATCCCAACCATGAAGCATGGAGGTGGAAACATCATTCTTAGGGGGTGCTTTTCTGCGAAGGGGACAGGACGACTGCACCATATTGAGAGGAGGATGGATGGGGCCATGTATCGCGAGATCTTGGCCAACAACCTCCTTCCCTCGGTAGGAGCATTGAAGATATACCAAATATTAAGTTCTGCTTTTCTGATGTATCAAATTCTTATGTCATGCAATGAAATGCAAATTAATTATATAAAAATCATACAATATGTTTTTGTGGACTTTTGTTTTTGATTCCTTCTCTCACAGTTGAAGTGTACCTATGATGCAAATTACCGACCTCTACATGCTTTGTACGTAGGAAAACCTGCAAAATCAGCAGTGTATCAAATACTTGATCTCCCCACTGTAAATATGCACTACAATTATTTGCACCTTTAGAATCTTATTAGCAAAATAGAATTGATGCATTTTCCGACTAAGATTTTAGTTTTTAAAGTGTCAGTTGGAACTCATGTGGTCATCTATGGCTTTCTGTTTCCCTGGAGGATCAATATGAAATGAGCAGTGAACCTGCCTGATAGAGGATGCACATGTATGTTTAAATGAGGTATGTGGTTCAAAAAAATATCTCCTAAGATTACAATTAGGAAATTGTTTTACATCTTGTTTACATCTTGAGGTCACATTACTCCTTTACTCCAAAACTTCGATTAGACGTCAGTTCCATGCCAACTAGTTATTTGGAAGGGTTACTAGAATAAAACCTTGGCCTTCAGCACACCATGTAAGTGACTGGAGTTCTCTAAATGTCACTGGAGCTTTGCCAGGCATTAGGTTATACTGTATGGTCTAATGAAGCAAAATGGTGCTTTTTGGCAATAAAATTGTGCTTTTTGGCATGCAGAAAATAGTCTAATACTTGCTGTTTGTCGATGGATCTGTGATGTCGTGGGACTGTTAGAATAAGTGACAACATGGACTCTAGTACCGGGAGATTTTGGGGCAAAATCTGTTCTCTTCCACCAGGAGGCTAAAACTGGGTTGTATGTTCCAGAAGCACAGAGGTCTCTTGCAATGGGCATCACCGCACTCTGTCCTAAATCCCAGTGAAAACCACTGATGCAGAGGCCACAAGCTACTCTGAAAGATCTGGAGAGTGTGTACTGTTAACTGAGGATTGGTCTCACATCCCTTCCTGTCTTCTTCCACCTCATCAAACCTTATAGGAGATGACTCAGAGCTATTATCTTTGCAAAGGGAGGGTGCACAACATACTTAAATGAAATGGTTATTTCTTGATTACAATTTCTTTTTTTCTTTTCTTTGAATACTCAGTAACAGCTGATGAAAAACATTTTTTTTTTATATTTTCCTGGAGTGCCAATAATTGTCAATGGTACTCTATACACACGCACACATTAAATTGTAAATGTGTTCATGATTTTCTGAATGTTCTCGACACTGCTAATCCAAACACCTTCTGAGAAGTGAGAGACAGATAGAAATGAAAGAGACAAAGAGGGACGTTGTTTCCCTGGTAACCACATTAACCTACAGTCTGTTTTTAACTGTTTTTGTCCGGCATCCTCCTTCCTCTGCCTGCCAGTGGCTATAGCTGTCAGCATCAGTTACCTTGTAATTGCTGTCTTTTACCCTTTAGCCTCCTGTTTTACACTCTTGTTCCTCACCAGTTGTTGCCATGACGACAGAAGTGCAACAGTTATTTTACTGGACTTAAGCATATTCTTGCCCTGTTGCTTTTCTCTGGCGCTCTCACACCAATGCACTGTACAAATCAACATAAACCAGCCTAACGAATGCAAGCTCTGGACAGAGAAGGATTCTTAGATGACGGGATCCCCTCCTCCCCTACCTGGAAGCTGTGACGTTATTGGCCGTCTTTTTCTTTGTCATGTCAGTTTGCATTTGAGTGTTTTAAAGAGAACATACTGGAGTGTGGGACATGGCAAAATAAGATACCGTACGTGTAAATGGATTTTCCAGTTTCTCATATGATGCACAACCGCAATAGCAGGTTATTATTCAGAGAAGCCAATTCATCAACCCACAGGTGTTGTTCCCCTGGAGGATCCTGTAGCCGAAGCCAGAACCACCATAGACAGTCTTAGAAAGTCATGATGCACTTGCTGTCCTCAAGGGAACCATTTACATAAGGACCTTACAAATAGGAAGGAAGGCCTTCGGAGACTCGGCTTCTGTCACCGGCACACGTCGACTTTGTTACTGCCAGCCTAAACCAAGCGTCAGTCCTCGTTACAGACACTAATTATGTTACACCGTCTCGTTCCCCACCTCTACTCCTTATCGTTGCCTCTGATTTATCAACAGTGACACATTCTACTGGTAGCAATTGACTCACCAGATGCCCACTATCAAATTGAGGAGAATGTCCCGGAAGAGGCGTACAAAGCAAGAAGTGTGCTTTGTGTTGTGGGATTTTGCTCAGACGGGGGCTTTTATTAAGTTGTAACTTTCCAGACTAGGATCTCATCACACTTTCACCGGTTATCTTTTCGAGCAGGTTTTTATTGATATTTCAATGGTGAGACTGTGTGTGGTGTGATGGAGTTTTTCAAATAATTACTTTGGTCAATAAGTGTGTCTTTGGCGATATACAGTGCAGTCCTTTTGGACAGTGACACAGGATTTGGCTCCGTACTCCAACCCTTTGGGTTGGACACATTACAGTGATGGGAATAAAATACAGTCTTCCAGCTTTTGGAATAATGGCACATCTTCATCTTGCTCTTACCAAAGGTATTTGGACTATTGGCGTCACAACTGTCTCTTATTAGACATTATTTTGCATCAATACATTATGCATAAGAGCTGTCCTGAATTTAGTCTAAGTTTTGCATTTGGAGTCGGTTGCTCGTGTCATACAACATGACAACCAAAGACGTGTCAGTGCAATTCAAGCTTGTATCATGATCCAGATGAATCAGAATAAATTGATCAGAGACATGCCAAAACATTAGGCTTTCCAAAATCAACTGTTTGATAATTAAGAAGAAACACACGGGTTATCTCAGCAATGGTAGATTACCTGAGGCTGCATTTCAAGGTGCAAAAACATTAGTTAACCTCAAGAACCGGATGGCTGAACAATACCCAAAAGAGTTCTCGAAAAAGGTGTTGCAGACAGTTGAGATGTATGGACATGTACCACCAGAGTGATGGCAAGAGGAGTGGAGGAAGTGAGGGAATGGAACAGCGTACCAATTTATCTGTGATATGAGGTGGATGGGTGTTAGCCAAAAAGTGGTATATTTGGGCCCAGCTAGTTGAGGAAGACAATACAGGACTAAAGGCAAAAGTGCCACGAAGTGAACTGGAGATGGCGGCAGCACAGGCCTGGCAGAGTATCACCAGGGAACATTCCCCCGAGTCTGGTGATGTCTTTGGGTCACAAACTACACATGCAAATGATTATCAACCAAGTATTATATATTTAGGATTATAAATTTTTCCATTTATTTTCAGAGAACTATGTATTATAGGCTGTGACGTCTATGTTGTTTTTGTGTGTTAACCCTGGCAGTCTGCACTCTAACCTGTGTCCTGGTCCAAGTACTTCTATGCTGCATCTGCTCGTCATTCTGAAAACCGCTTGTTGTTCTTCTGTATGGTTCCGGAACTCAACAGGCCTTTTTAAGTCCTTCAGAAAACGATGCTATGTATGCAGATGTATTGGATTGCAGTAAACACTCCTGCTGTTTAAGTGTTTACCGATGTCATTGTCCATTTGTTACTTCCATCTTGTTCTGTTTACATAGCCCTGCCATAAACCATGAATAATGACTCATTTTACCTGCCACCGTGTTTCAGTGTGACCCACCATCGTGGTTTTGTTGCACTATTTTTTTAAATAATATGACCTTACCAGGACAACTCCCGGTAGAAGTCTTGTGCCGGTGAAAGTCTCCCCAACTTAGCATGTCGGCTAATTAGATAATAAACAAAACAGCGGCCTTTGATGTAGCTGCTGTTCTAGGTACTGATCGCCGGGCCGACGCCAGTGGCCTTTGATGTAGCTGCTGCTCTCGGTATGGATCGCCATGCCGACACCAGTGGCCTTTGATGTAGCTGCTGCTTTCTGTATGGATCACCGGGCCGACGCCAGTGGCTGCCGACTTGTTCGACCTGCTCTCTTACTGTCGTACGTGTCTTAGTGTTTCCTCCGTATTTACCAAGGTCATTGTCGCGTTGCCCCCGTCCGGTGGATGCCACGGCCGCAACCCTCACCGCCGACTTACCTAACAGGATGACCCGATGTGGGGGCGCCTGCTACCTCACAGCTACGTCCGGTGCGGCCGCTGGCCTCTTGGCCGCGTATGGAGGTTCCTGGTGCTGACCTTTGACGGGTCAGTGAGGTGATTGACGGAGGATGACATCTGCTGCTGTGAACAAGCAACGGGACTCAGCGGGTTCACGCCGCTGGACTTTGCGTTAAGCATGTCAACGGCTAATTTAATCAGGAAGCTCTTATTGTGCCATCCTCTTAACCCCGCCTCTTCACCCCCCCTTTGGGTAGCTACCGCAGCTCGTATTAATGCGCGATCAAGACAAGACTCCTTATAGGATTTAGGGATTAAGCCCACGCCTTTCCAGCTATATTGAGGAGATGCTCAACATGTGATAAGCTGTTTGCTAGTGTGCATGTACTTATGCTCATACATTTATTCAGAGACAAAGGCTTTTTATTCATCTCCAACTATGTCTTTGCTATGTAAGTCAGAAATTGTGACGTCTTACTGTCACAAAAGCACTGCATTGTGTCTGCTAGCTGGCAAACATATTTTCTTATTCTGTAATCTCGTTAACAGGATTTTGTGAATCCATCATAGTGACAACCCAGCCTTTTCGAAAGCCCCTTCCTTTCCTTGAAAGTGCTGCCACAGGGAAATGTCTCTCCTATGTCCCTGGAGGGATTTTGTATGGCCATGATGCTTTTATACCCCCGTATCCCCATTGCATCGCCACACCCCACCCCTCCAACCTCATTGATCTCCACTCTCGTACCCTCCTCTGCATGTGGCCCCCAGTGAAGACCCTTTATGGTGTTTTTTTTGCAATGAAAGTACTGCTTAGGCTCGACAGCTGCCGGTTAGGTTTTGTATCTCCTTTCAATGAGTAAATCAACTGGGGAGAACCAGTACTTAATGTTTCTAGCAGTGGTTCAGTAGTAGTGCCTGTGCTGTGCCCCGTGTGTTTCCTGGTTCAAGTCTTTGTGGTCTGTACCAGTGTATTCACTGTTTGGACAGATCATGGAAATTACTGTTGTTGTTGTTTGCCAGAAATTGGCTTTTACTCCAAACACTGTCTCCAAATTTCTCAACATGTAAACTGAAATGCAACATCTGGCCTTCAGATTTTCTCTCTCGGCTTAATGGTGGTTTAGCGCATCAGCCGTACTGAGGTAATTCTATTTCAGAGAATGGATGCTAACTTGGTTATCTCATTGTCAGACCTTGAAGCTAGAAAATAGTAAAGAATATACCTAAATTTGTCACCTTGAAATGTGACTTACTGTAGTGTGTAGGCCTGTGCCAATCCCCAATGACGACACATACAAATGTTGCCAGCGTAAGAAGGTCCTGTGTAACTCTGTTGGTGGAGCCTGTTTCTTGCTCCATCAGTGTAGCAGGCTTGATTCCCACAGGGAGATGAGTGTGAAGAAAGTAAGACATTACCCAGGACATTGGTTTATTTAGAAGTAATGAGGCTATTTTTAGGTGATCCTGAGGAAAATTGTTAGAATCATAACTACAGTTCTGTTTATATGCTGGACTATGCTGTCTTCAAGCTGTTGGTAGTTTTCTGACTACTTTTACCTCACAGAACCTCTCCTTGAGCCCCTGCAACAAGTTGAACAATAGCTAAAGTGAAGCTAGGGACCTTGAAACATTGTTCTTAGATTGTTTTTGGGGAGGTTGGCTAATATTGCCTGGACAACCTGCTCTCAAGACAGATTTTACTTACTTTTGTCTCCCAAGGATGAGAATGTATATTAGCTTTCAAACACTTTGAAGTCCCGCCCAGGGGGTGAAACATACTTCAGTGTTCTCCATGGACAGAATGACAGCTCTTCTGAGATGCTGCATACCGAAGAGCAGACCTCCAGTCAAACTCCAGAGAGTTCACATAACTTATTCAGCCAACAGTTCATGTTAGTGAACACCTCAGAATCCTTAGGAATTTCTACCAGCCTGCAGCATATACTCAACTCTTACCGTGATTCATAACATTTCCCTGTCTTAAAAAAGAAAAAAGACCAGAATAGAACTGGAATATGTTTCTATTGTTCTGTCATTCTTGAGAGGATCATAGCTGTCTCTTTGTAACTGTTGCCCACTGGAAGCTTAAAGGAGAGCGAGCCTTGACCATTTGCTGGTATTCTTGGCTGTTTTCTTTATCTATTTGAACATTGTTTGTAGCATGCAGTGTTTGTCTTTGAGACATAGCTCTTACTCTGAATGACGTCTTGAAATAGAGCTTCCCAACAGCCCAGATTCTCTTCTAGTGTCTCTCAAGTCAATCCAACTCCACACTGTAGGCCAAAATGTGCTGCGCTGGCTGGCATGCCCAAAATCTTTCTGGTGAACTCAGTCCTCACATCTGCTTTCCCTGCCTGCAGTTCACCACCACTGACTAGCAGGGTGACATTGTTATTGAAACTTCTGGCTGTAGTTAATATCTATGTCAAGAAGCAAACAGTCAGTGCATATACTTTGTAATCACTTGTCCCATCTATAAATATGCCAACTGTTCTCACATTATGAAAGCCTTACAAAGACCCACAGTGGTCAAAAGATTTCTACGTTAGAACTCTGGGTTTGTCTATTCTTAACAGTCTGTAGCATTCCTTTTTTCACAAGTCTAAGAGCCAGACATGCTTTACTTGGTGTCTTTTGTCACAGAACCACAATAAATGGAATGAAATGTGTACAAATGTTCTGTTGACGTGTTTTCCTAATTACTCCCTTTGTATTCTCGGGCAGATAAACAACATTTTGTTTCAATTGTGTCTTTTGCTGATGATTTTATAGAGCATTGTCTTTAACCTTGATGAAACAAATGTTACAGTTGCTCTGCTTGGCCTGTGCTGTATGTTTCATTATGACATCCTGTGCTCCCATGAAGCTTTTGTGGATGAATGTTGATGTCTTGGTTGAAGCTAATAAACTGGAAGTGTTTTCTTCCATAAACAAAGCAGTGTGGCCCAGTGACACTACTGGACAAGCAGGGATGACTGATTAGCCATTTCTGAAAACCCAGCCTAACTCAACATCCTAGGGGGGTAATGGGTGATGACCCTGTACCTCTCATTTGACCATCGCTGTGTCTTTGACACAAAAAAGGCATTATGTCACCCCCCTCGCATGTCCTGGGTTGACACACTTTCCATAAGCATTACCATCTGTGCTCTGGTCCTCCTGTTGTTAGGCCCACCCTCTTTCTTCTCTGGTTAGGGGATCTTCTGGTCCTCCTGTTATAATACCAGCCCTATTCTCTGGTTAGGGGATCTTCTGGTCCTCCTGTTGTTAGGCCAGCCCTCTTTCTTCTCTGGTTAGGGGATCTTCTGGTCCTCCTGTTATTATACCAGCCCTATTCTCTGGTTAGGGGATCTTCTGGTCCTCCTGTTGTTAGGCCAGCCCTCTTTCTTCTCTGGTTAGGGGATCTTCTGGTCCTCCTGTTGTAAGGCCAGCCCCCTCCCTTCTTCTCTGGTTAGGGGATCTTCTGGTCCTCTTCTTGTAAGGCCAGCTCTCTTTCTCTTCTCTGATTAGGGGGATCCTCTGAGTTAGAGGGATCCCTCACCTTTTTCTCTGTGTATATGAATATGTGCATGCTTGTTTTTTGGAGGGTGCGGTCCTCCAATTCCAGAGTTGGAGCATTTTCTCCTGCATTGACCTCTTCCTGTTTTAACTATACTGACCTGGATATGCACTGTTCCGGGAAGCTTGACCGGTCGGTGTGTTAGGGTCTGTCTGTGGGGAGGTTGGGTGTGCAAGCAGGCATTTTGTCTGAGAATTTGTAACTCGTTCACAGACATTAACACTTTTTCATAAAGAAAAGCAAAAAGCGATGTTGAGTTTAGTGTTTTTTTTTGCTGGCCCCCTCCTTTTCTCCCCTCCCTGCACTCGCTACTCTCTCTCTGTGTCTCTACTTGCACTCCCTCCCGCGCTCTGTGGTGGTTGGACTCCAACTCTCTCCGACTCTTATGGTTTCTGTTGAAGTCTCAGCCAGCGGTTTTCTCTGAAACCCTACAGAAGAACCAAGCCGCCGGTACAGTGCGGGACCCCCCCTCCACCTTCCCGGCCCAGCGCCGACGTTGAAAAAAATGACCAGGACAAAGCAGCCCAGTTCATTTTCCATCTGAATACTGGAACTGTACTAACCGTCCATTTTTGCAGGGACGGTTACAGCTTTTCCTTTCCCTTGTTTTGCGTCCCTGTTGACTGGTCATATTGGGGGCTGAACACTCTTACCCGTCATGAATTGTGCTGGGTCAGTGAGGAAGGCCTGTGCCTGCACAAAGGTAAGGTGTTCGAGACAAAGGTGTATTTGGTGGCAACGGGAAATGGGCTGTGGAGACGAAGCCATGGAAACTGGAGTCTCTCACACCTCCTCGTTACTCCGGAGATTTTTGTTGGATATCTGCTGTGTTACCCAGGAGCCCAGATCTGAACCGCCTCACATAGGAAAAGATCACACTGGGATGACTGATGAGCAAGAGCCGGACCGAGAAGGAGGTGAGAATAGTGGGAGGTGATGGAGAATGGAGGTGACATTAATGGTCAAGGATGGAGAGCTGTGAAGGAGGGTGAAGAGTATTTAGCGTAATATTGGGTGGGATTGTCTTTCGCTTTCTTAATGTCCTTTGCAGTTCATTCTAAACTTCCTGCTCCCACCCCACTTGGCCACCCATTGGACTCTTCAAAATATTAGTCAGTGATTGACAGCCCATACACTGAGCCTGTAGCCAATCTGTGTATGCTAGTTCATAGGGCTTAATGCTGTTTGACTGTATTAAGCTGGTGGCAGATAGTTGCTCAGTTCTCCTTGGTAATTCAGTATTAAACTGTCCTTTTTGTTTGTTTGTGAAATGTTGTGCACAGTGACATACATTGCTTTAAAAACAACGATGGGTGAGTTGTCAACTCTCCTCTGCACAAGAACAACACTTATAGAATATGTATTTTTGTCTCCACAACTACTTCCAATGCCATTTCAGGCATGTTGCTGGTATTTAGTCGTGTCTCTCCAAACAGACTTGCGCCCTCTCATTCATCTCCCGGGCATGCCTCTTCCACCACCATCGCCCGCCCTTCAGAACCCCCAAAGCCACTCCGCTCTGGCAGCTTCACTAACTCAAACCAGCTTGCAGACTTATTTTCGGACATGTACTTTCACAGCATAGCGTTTACAGGCTTTCGTGATCTCTTCTGCCTCTTAAAGTACAGTGTGTCTGTGTCTTTCTTTCTGTCTGTATCTTTCGGTCTTGTCTTTTTCTCTTTGTCAATTTCACTTTGTGAAGGGCTTATTGTCATAGTGAAATACTTGTTTACATTGCCCAAGGAACTGAAAAATAAGATTAAAGTAATAAAATAAAATAGAAATTCCTGGTAAACATTACACACAAGCAACTCGTTTGGATGTAATTGAACATTGAGTTATTTTGACTGAATGTATCAACAACCAAAAAATGTATCACTGTTAAAATGGATGTTAGAAACTGTCCTCTTTCCTGTTGCCTTTGGTAAATAAAAGGTAAAATGTTTCCCCCCCAAAAAAGTATTGCTTTAGGGCAAGGAAGCATTCCCGTTTATAATGTTGTTTTAGTTGATTAATTCCTGTCTTTCTGTTTTGTCAGGATTTTTCCCAGTCCCCAGACCACTTTGCCTAGTAGCCTTCTTACTCTAGGTGTAGATGATTTTTTTATATATATATATATATACATGTATATAACCTTTAAAAATCTTTCATTTAGGCTCAAATGAAACTTCACAGCTAATTTCTGAATTTTGATTATTAGTATTTATACTGTAGTTCCTATTTAATACTATTGTATTATTAGTGGTGTTACATTGTACTCTAATACTGTAATTCTTAATTGATTATTTAACCAATTTGTTAAGTCGTTAATTGGTAAGTGGACTCCTGACTTCACAACCACAGAGAGCAATTGGTTAAATAAAGCGGAAGTGGTTTGACCATGTCAAGCAAGATGTTGATTTTGACGTTGTTTTATGTCATTCTTGGTAGTGTAGAATGTCCTTCAAAGCCTTGTTCACGGTACGTGTGGTGGTTGTATTCAGGCTGAGGTGGGTATAGATATTTGTTTGGTGTAAGGTATTGTTGTCTAAATTGATTGTATGTTCTTGGCTCTGGCCTGTTTTAGGAAATCATTATTTGTCAGGTCAGATGTAGGTACTGCTCTAGGCCGGCACGGGTTGGAGACATTTCAGTAGGGTGAGGCTGGGCACTGCTTGTTTTGCCAATTCATTTATATACATTTTGAAAAGAGTTTGGCTCAAACGGCCTCCTTGTCTCATCCCCTGACCGTGAGGGAAGAGTTCTGTTTGTTGTCGATTGTAATTTTGCACATCAGCTTTTTGAATATATTTTTTTCCTAACACTGCTTTCCATTAGTTTGAACAATAGATTCTCATGCCCTTCGGTTGATCAACAAAATATGAGATTACGTTGCTGTTGTTTTTATATTTTTTTATTTTGGTTGTGCAGGGTGGTTTACATGCAGTAAATTTGATGCTTACTCAGGATACTGTTATGACTGAGGAAATGCTGGAATCTGCTCTTGATGATGCTGCAGAGGATTATCAGTGGTTGCTGTCTACACAATTGGTTTCTGGGAATTATTCAGATTTTATGGATTAGGGTGAGCAAACCGGAGATTTTATATATCGGGTATAAACCAAATAATAAATGACAGATTTGTGAATAATGTAAAACATTTCAAAATTGGCTAGTGAAAATTGGTGCTTAAGGAATGTATTCATTATTGTATATGATCAACACTACTGATGTTTCTCTGTTAGTGGTTTGTTTTAGGTCCTGTAGTCCCAGTGGCTTCTGGTAGTTTTTTTTAGTACATTTTGTAAATTATTGCTGTTTTAGTTCTTATTTTTGTTTTGGCCTAAAATGTTGTAGGAATGTTTTATCCATGAATCTTTTCTTTAGTTGGTCAGCTCTTTGTGATGTTTTCTTTTTATTGCTTTCAATTGCGGCGCATGGTTTTCTGATTGGCTGCTCCTTTTCTTAGTGTATTTCTGTCCCTTTCATCTGTTTTATTTCTGTATCTTTGTCTTGAATTGTTCAACTCTGACTCCACCTAAACTGTCATCAAAAACACAGGGTGACCTGACCACAATGTGCAACGTTGTTGTTTACTCATAGAAAATGAACAGTTCCTCATTTGCATTTACATGGTTGTTCTGATTTATAGAAGTGTCAGAGTGATTTCTAAGCAGAAGAGTTGGAAACAATGTCAGTACGGTTTGAACAAATAACTTTTTTGATGAAGGGTTCCTTGCATCAGTCAGCGTTCCCCAGCCATTAACCACTACTGTGTGGTGGCGGTGTCATTTTTCCGTGCAACGTTTTTTTACGCATGCGGATTTATAAGTTTTTATGTCACTACTGGCCTTGGATTGAAGTCTGCTTTCCGAGTGCTTTGCAATTCAAATGTTGGGGTGGAAACCCTCTGTCAGCTTTACAGTCATATCGGTCATTGGGAAATATGCAGTCACTCAAGAAGCTCTTAGCCAATGGCTATCATCTCTCCTGTTTCATGAGACCCTTAAGCATTACAGCTGGTGGAGGATTCTCCACTTAACCAAAATGACGTTTCTTTCCCTGCCTTAAAAACATTAAGTGCCTTTTACAGGAATTACGGTAAATTAGATTGGAGAATGGTGGTTGAGATAGGCGTATGGAATCAGATTTGAGTCTGGTGGTAGAGGGAGGAGTCTGGAACCAGTTAGATTTGAGTCTGGTGGTAGAGGGAGGAGGTTTGAACCAGTTAGATTTGAGTCTGGTGGTAGAGGGAGGAGGTTTGAACCAGTTAGATTTGAGTCTGGAAGGAGGATAGAGGGAGGAGTTATTTGCCTACCAGGGTTCCAATGGGTCCGGTATCCTCGGGTGAAATTACTTTAACATCTGAGCAGAAAAATCACCGCTGTCGTTGTTTGGGTGGAGCTGGGGGTAATGAAAACTCCATGTTTCTGTTTTGACCCAACAATGTCAAACATTTCCCCAGACATAGCCATTCACTGAGCAGCACAGTCTTTGGCAGCCCACTGGGGGATATGTTCTGTCTGACTACGCAGTACTTTACAATGCGTGAGGTTTGTTGCAAAGGCCCAAGCTCACACTGAAATGCCTAGATCAAGCTAGTTCCACTCCGCAGTATGTTCTCTGCAGTAGGTTCTCAAGACATGAACTACTGGAAGTGTTTTCCTCGGCAGCTGTCTTCAGCAGGGGTCATTGAGACATGGTTAACCTGTTTGTGATAAACCAGTCCATCTCTCCTGCTCTCCTGTTACAATTCCACCTCTAACCCTGTCTCGCCCTCTGGCTCCCCACAGACAGTCTTCCCGGTTTATTGGCCACTGTCTACATCTCCTGGAGGGTTAACAGCTCACTCTGTGTGTCTCCTGTTCTGGGGGGATGAGGTTCCACAGTCACGGTTGTGCGTTTTAAAGTCTTCGTAACAATCCAAAACTATTGAGTACTAAAGAATGTCATCGTTACTAGCTGATACTGGTTGAGAAACCTCGAAACAGACGTTTTTCACAAGCCGTTTTCCAACGATTTGCCTCCCTGAGATTTGCTCTCATAATGGTGTCAGCGGTGGGATTCAGCAGTAATTACAGGCTGTCTAAACATGACATAAAGTCCACTAGTGGAAAACTGACAAAGAGCATGAGTGTTTGTGTGAAAGGGCGACAGACAGAAAGAAAGAGACACTACCAGGAGCACATTCCATGGCACACTGATAGTTGCCATGACGACCATCTGCGTTATTATACTTCTTCAGCGGGGTGAGACCCTGTAGAGAGATGAAGAGAAGAAAAACACCAGAGCACTTTCTTGTACTGTATGTACTTGTTCCGTCTTGGTGAATTACTTCTGTAATCATACCATTATCATTCAGACTCCGTGCCATTTTACATGATCTGGAAAAACATTTTAAGAGCTATTCTATTTTATAAATCTAGGCTATACAATGTGTTAGTGAGCATATTTAGGTAAAGAGATTGTATTGAAATGAAGATCAGTTATTCTATGCAGTCTCTTCTCTCCCTGTCGCTAATCAGATAGTATAACCTTTGAGCCTGTGTGTGAGCTTTGAAAAGGTCTTACATCATTCCCTATAAATGGGGAATGATGTAAGGACACCAGGGTTACAACTGACAGGGTTTTACTTTTGCACTTAACTGACCACAGGACATCATTTAATGTCACATTTTAAAGACCTCATCTTGTATATGGCAATGTCCCCTTCACTGCCCCGGGGCATTGGGATTTGATATTTATGCCAGAGGGAGGTGTATCCCCTCACTAGACCACCAACATGATTTCCAGCACCATGTTTTCCATCAAGGGACCATCTAGGATGGACTCTGCTCAGTTTCCCAGGCAACCCACACGGACACAGTGCCATGGTGAGGGGTGAACGGCTGCCACCACACCTCCTGACCTCCTGATGGGTGGTGATACTTGATGGTCATGTTTGGGGCTGTCGGCAGAACGAGGACCTGCATTTGTTTCCAGCAGTGTTCTGCAGGGGCATGTTTGATGGTTTCTGGTGGTACAGTGGGGCAAAAAAGTATTTAGTCAGCCACCAATTGTGCAACCTCTCCCACATAAAAAGATGAGAGGCCTGTAATTTTCATCATAGGTACACTACAACTATGAGATACAAAATGAGAAAAAAAATCCAGAGAATCACATTGTAGGATTTGTAATGAATTTATTGGTAAATTCCTCGGTAAAATAAGTATTTGGTCACCTACAAACAAGCAAGATTTCTGTCTCTCACAGACCTGTAACTTCTTCTTTAAGAGGCTCCTCTGCCCTCCACTCATTACCTGTATAGATGGCACCTGTTTGAACTTGTTATCAGTATAAAAGACACCTGTCCACAACCTCAAACAGTCACACTCCAAACTCCACTATGGCCAAGACCAAATAGCTGTCAAAGGACACCAGAAACAAAATTGTAGACCTGCACCAGGCTGGGAAGACTGAATCTGCAATAGGTAAGCAGCTTGGTGTGAAGAAATCAACTGTGGGAGCAATTATAAGAAAATGGAAGACATACAAGACCACTGATAATCTCCTTCGATCCCGGGCTCCACGCAAGATCTCACCCGTGGGGTCAAAATGATCACAAGAACGGTCAGCAAAAATCCCAGAACCACACAGGGGGACCTAGTGAATGACCTGCAGAGAGCTGGGACCAAATAACAAAGGCTACCATCAGTAACACACTACGCCGCCAGGGACTCAAATCCTGCAGTGCCAGACGTGTCCCCCTGCTTAAGCCAGTACATGTCCAGGCCCGTCTGAGGTTTGCTAGAGAGCATTTGGATGATCCAGAAGAGGATTGGGAGAATGTCATATGGTCAGATGAAACCAAATTGAACTTTTTGGTAAAAACTCAACTCGTTGTGTTTGGAGGAGAAAGAATCCTGAGTTGCATCCAAAGAACACCATACCTACTGTGAAGCATGGGGGTGGAAACATCATGCTTTGGGGCTGTTTTTCTGCAAAGGGACCAGGACGACTGATCCGTGTAAAGGAAAGAATGAATGGGGCCATGTATCGTGAGATTTTGAGTGAAAACCTCCTTCCATCAGCAAGGGCATTGAAGATGAAACGTGGCTGGGT